>SRPP01000226.1:0-38950 GCA_018360055.1 Claviceps monticola
GTTGTCGTTGTAGAGCGCCAATTTGTGCAGTTTTCTTTTACTTGGAATCAATGGCTCGAGTCGAGATGTCGTTGTATGCCGTCGTTAGTCCGAATCAGTGAAGTTGTCATCAATCTGGATTCTGGAATAAAAATTCAAGCACGACATCTCCGTGATAATATAACAGGGATACCCTGTAATACATGCCCAATTTGGCCTAGCTTGCCTTACCCCTGCTCCTTGGCTTGGGCAACGACTTAAGCGACCATCCGACCATCCTCTGTACTCTGTACATAGTGAGTATAGTGCAGGTAGTTACATAATGGACACACATTCTCACCCCTGCACACCTCACAAGGACCCTTCAGCTTTATGTACTACCTAAAGTCCCTTCGGACTTCCCATTTTTATGTAATGTGTCAAGTCTCTGGTACATCATGCATGGACCCACATATGGGCAGAATGCAACACGGGCGAACACAGATGCCTGCGGCGGACCTGTTCTGGGGTATTAGTTATAGGGGCCTGTCACAGCACTGTGGCGGGATTTTGGGGTGGCCAATCAGAGGGGTCTAACTTACTCCGCTTTTGTTCCAATCTTATGTAATATTTGATTGAAAGTACGGATACATACATACCCAACCCACCCACCCCATTCACCTCAACGGGCACTTTACACGTCCCCACCACGCCCCTCCAATGGCGAACGGGCGCGCCGCGTAGGCAATTTTCGCGATCCAAAGACATCACCAACTTCATTGCTCGGCTCAACGACCTACGGAGCGATCTCGCCGTGTCTTTTTGCAGCGAACCGACTTCCCATTGGAAAGATCCTGCCTGCCCGCTGCTGACTCCCCGCCATGCCTCGAGATCCTCTCATCGGCCTCGTGGGCAAACCCTCCGCCGGGAAGAGCTCCACGCTGAATAGCTTGACAGATGCTTCCTCCAAAGTCGGTGCGTCTCTTTGTTTTGTATCAAACATAAAGCCTTTCTCCCTTTCTTGGTCTTTCTCGGCTATACACGCTCCATAACATAGTTTTCATTGTTTGCAACTCACTCCGTCGTACTCATTGGTGTGCTTCCTCGTCCCCAAGGCGAATCATCAAATCAGCCCTGTTTTGCTCACTGAATCTTTTGTTCCTCCTACCCCAGGCAACTTTCCGTAGGCTCCATTCTTCTTTCATGTCCAAGCCCGTATTCGATCCTAGAACCCACAAGACTCGTCATATGATAACATGAGTTTAAAAAGAGCCCTTGCGAGTTGGACTTCTCATCCCGCTTGTCACATCACCTCGATTCTTTGCTGACACATCCCTCGCGGACGCTATGTTTCGTTTTGTCCAGCTTCACGACAATCGATCCACAACGAGCGATAGGTTATCTTCAAATCGACTGTGCCTGTCGCCGACACAACGTCTCGGACCGCTGCAAACCAAACTACGGCGCTTGTGACAATGGCCGTCGCTCCGTCCCGATTGAGCTCCTCGACGTGGCCGGTCTCGTGCCCGGCGCGCATCAGGGCCGCGGCCTGGGCAACAAATTTCTTGACGACCTGCGACACGCTGACGCGCTGATTCACGTCGTCGACGCCTCCGGGACTGTCGACGCCGAGGGCAAGGAAACAAGGGGCTATGATCCCTCCGTCGACATCGCCTGGCTGCGGAGCGAGCTCGTGGCCTGGATCCTGGGTAACCTCATGCAGCGATGGGGCAGCGTACGCAGACGCCATGTAGCCGTCAAGGCCACCGCCGTGGAGACTCTCCAAGCGCAATTCTCTGGCTACGGTTCGACCGCCACTGTAATCGCCCGCACGCTCGATCGTGCCGCCATCAAGGAACCCCTTGAGCAATGGTCCGACGAGACCGTGGCGCACGTCGTCGACGCCTTTGTGGACGAGAAGTTTCCCACCGTCATCGCCCTCAACAAGATTGACCATCCGGATGCGGACAAGAACATTGCCAAGATTGCTAAGATGCAGGATCCCGACACCTTGGTCCTCTGCTCGGCCATTTCGGAGATCTTTTTGCGCAAAATGGCGAAGCAGGGTTATGTCCGCTACGTTGAGGGCAGCGAATTCGTTGATACCCGGGACGATCTCATTGAGCAGGGCGATCCTGAAGGCGGCAACCTGAAGCCGCTCGACGACAAGAACCGAACCCGCATCGATAACCTCAAGGACATGGTTCTCTACCGCTTTGGCTCTACCGGAGTAGTACAGGTATTGTCCCGCGCCGCGCAGCTGTTGGGCCTAGTCCCCGTGTTTCCCGTTCGCAACACCGCCACCTTTAGTTCCGGCGCCGCCGAGTCCAAGGCCGTCTTCCGGGACTGCGTCCTCGTGAAGAAGGGCCTAACGGTGGGGGATGTGGCCAGGAAGGTTATGGGCGATGCGCCAGTCGCCTATATTGAGGGTGTGGGGGGTTTACGAGTTGCCGAGGATGATTCAGTGGCTGTGGGCAAGAACGATGTGAGTTTTTTTTTTCGTGTCTAGTCCTGTTTTTGCGGTGCTTTCATTGATATTATTCTGTCTTGCGTTGCATTTCCTTCCCGGCCTATTGTAATGTAATTATGTGACTATGTATTGCAGCAAGGCCAAACCGGCGGGTCGCGAACGATATATTGTCTTGGGATATGAGTGTGAGCTGACCTCGACAACATAGATTCTATCATTTAAAATAGGGCGAGCTTAGAAAAACTAGGCCTAGATTAGGAGAATTAGGGGAGAAATGAATCTCAGCGCAAGAAAGGGAACCGAGACTAAAACACAAAAACATAGCGCCTGCGTTGGTGTGTGATGGACAGTGGCGTTTTCGACCCTGTTAGACAAGCTAGTAGACACAAAAGACGAACTTGTCTGTTATCCTATTGACGAGCTTCCTTTCAAACCCATCTTGCACATCTGTCGCAACCTCTCTAAGGTACCTTGATAAGACCTGGCACTTCGTAAGGTACTCCGACTGGGATCACGTTCATACGTTCACTCTTTGGGCATGGGCAGAGATATCACGAATGGGATGAAGGTCGGGGTCCTACGACGCCCGGTTCAGATAGATTATCCCTAGCTTCTCGAGGCGTTTATTCACGCACGATATTCTAGGTATCTATAACAAGGGTCTCAATTAGGGGCTTGGAACTTGGCCATTCAAAGTACGATAACAGACTTTGGCCATCTAAGGATGCAGTTGCTTTACCCATGACGGTGACATACGTGACATACACACCTAGGTACCACTTTCTAAAGTTCCATGTGGTGTAGGGCCCTTATGATCAGGCTTCGATAAGGAAACGCTTCTGAAGAACATCCAAGTACATAAGGCTGAGCTATTGATTGTCCAGTCGAGTCGCTGTCGCTAGGCCGAGAATGCGAGAGGCGTTCTCCGTTTGAGAAGAAGTCGCCCGACAATGCGTATGGCGGGAGGGGAGGCGTTGGGGAGGCGTTGATATGTCTCTTGCTCGCGGCTGTGGACTCCGAAAAGGGGCTTTGTTCGTCAAAAGTCTGGCGGCGGCGTTGACTCGGGAATCGGCATTGTGGGGTGCCACTTTCATACGTCATTTCTTGAGCGCTGAGCAGAATAGCTTGCGAGGACAAGGAAAAAAAAAGAAAAAACATGAAGGTCAAAGGGAGATGGAAGAGGCGCGGAAGAAAGGTGGAAAGGAGAATAAACTGAGAACGATCAGCGAGTCGATTTGTTTGCTACAACTGTGCTTGATACTGCGCTGACGACGGGCTCCAGCTCAGGCTCAGGCCGCAAGTATTGCCTCGATTTCTCTCACCGCAAAGCTCATTGCATCTACTCACATCAAATAATCAATCTTCTTTGGCTGAAGATTATAGAAAAATTGATATCATAAAGAGGAAAAGCGCACATATTGTTGCCGTATTGAACGCAGCCGACGACACAAGCGCCCAAACAACGTATCATGTCTGTTCTTGGCTCGTTGAGAAAGGATTCATGATTTCACTCCAACACTATGTCGCACATACAGAGTTGACTTAATGATGAGCATAAACGGATTGCTGATGACTCTTTGTGACTGAAGAAATCGAGCGGCGGGTGATGGAAGCACAAGCGGTAGTGGCAGCATGCTGCGACCGTCGACGGCAACCCTGACCCTAACACTAAGAAATTATATCAAGATGGCCTCATCGAGTCTACATTACTCCCCATCTCGCGTCTATTCGCTCCCTCCCCATCCTCCGACAACAAAAACGGTATGATAACACCAGCTGCGACGTTGAGAGTCGCTTCGTCGCGGTGGTCAGTGATTTTGCGTGCCGATGCGGTGCAAGTTGGTGCCACCAACTGCTTTGCAATTTTGCAATTTACAATGAATACACTCTCCACAATTCTATTCCTCGCGCTCAGGGCTTTCATTCCACACAAACAGCTGGCAAAGCCTTGATCCTCAGTTCAGTCTCTGTTCTTGCCATCCCTGAGACCATCACCAGCCTCTTCGTTCCCTCTTGGAACGTAGCCATCGAGCCAGGCCAGGAAGACAAGATTGTGGTCAATGGCACCATATAGAAGTTGACGCCTAAATGAAGGCTCATTAACCGGGATAGTCCGCCAAATGGGTCAACTTCATTTCGAAGTCGGCTCCTGCCAAGCGAACCACTGCGCTCACACCGGACATGATCAAAGTGAAGTCCGTCATGTGTAACAAATATCTCTAGACTCTTTCGATGCATCACAAGTTCCATTTTCGGAGGCATCGACCATCTCCGCGGCATTAGCAAGGACCTCCAGGCTCCATCCACGAAATAGATGATAGCATCGTCCTCCGAGCAGCTGACCTTGTATCCTGCGGATGGCGGACCTTGCTAATGCATGCTTCGGAAGTGGTCGATGCTTCCGAGAATGGGCCCCGTGAAGCATCGATGCCGATGGAGAGGCTGGTTGCAGATAGTGGACTTTATTTTAAACGACACAGGCAAGCTCCAGGGGGTTCGCTTGGCCGGAGTCGACGCAGTCGAGTGCGAAGAAGTGAAGTTGGCCATTCGGCGGACCAGCCTGGGTAATGAGCCCCCATGTAGGCTACAACCTGTTGTATGGTGCCATTGACGACAGTCTTGCCTTCCTTGCCTGGCTCGATGGCCACGTCTCAAGAGGTAACGAAGAGGTCGGTGGTGGGCTCAGGGATGACAAGAGCAGATACTGAGCCTCTGAGGCCTAAGGGGCGGTTTAGCTGTCCGTGTGTGCAGCGGTTCATTTTCCGTGGGAGTGAAGAGAGAGTACTTCACGTGGAAAGTAGAATCTCAATCGGATCAAAGACGTCACCCTGAGGAGGTGCCAACATTCCTTCCTTGGCTCCATGGATAACATTGTCGTAGGTTCTCCGTCTGGAGCGTCTCGCGGCTACCTACGGAGTGGATATACAGAGTTTAAATCCACTTTGATATCAGTAGGACTGTCGCGAAGTTCCAGAGAAAAGCAATCCGAGAAGGTATAGCCGCACAGGGGGGAAGCCTCTCCGGACTCGGGAAGGTTTTCATTTGTATGTAGCGCTTGTAGACGAAACAAGAGCTTACATTGCTGCTTGGCGTGTCGTGTTGTGTTTCCACAAAAGAAGGGGGAAGAAACAAGGAAGAAGAAGAAACAAACAAGGAAGAAGAGGTAAATAGAGGGCGGTCGACATCCTACGCGATCGAGAAACAAGTCCGGACATGGCAAGACCGCAGTCCCGACTCCCGTGTCTGGGGACCACATTTTGGTGCCTCGTTAGACACCATACGTGACCGCGTGATGATCAACTTGAGACGAAGGCGACACCATCTCACCAACAGTGTGGGCGAAGAGCCTTCGGCAGTTTCCATATTTGCCTCGATCGCAACCTTATACAACAACTTCCGGGCATACCTATACCCTTTAATGTTTTGTAGCCACAAAAGGTAGTCCTAGCGAAGGGGCGCAGCCGTGCAGGCCTCGAATGGCTCAGGCAGGACTGCTTGAATCGCGAAAGCGCACATGGGATACCTACGACGGGCTGACGAAGTCCGGAGAGTGTCGCAGTCTAGAATGGGAATGAGAATGAGCGCAAGGCAGTGCGGCCGCTGGCGACGCTTGGCCGGTACATACCTAGTCAAAGGGTTGAGAACTTGAGTCTTTACATTTGACAACCACCCGCTCTATCATGGGTTGACCCGTTAGGAGGTATGGAATATACCTAGGTACATACGTACATACCCCCTGTGTTACGTGTACAAATGAAAATCCGCACACACAGAACACGATTCTATTTCACTTGACACTGTATTGACATGATGCCTTCGTATATGTGTTTGTCCACGCCTCTGCCCGTCTGCTCAATCGTCCATCTTCAAGCTTACTACACCTGCCCGGAAGCCACCCACGCCGTTGCTGATATAGCATTTTTCGCCATCGACAAGCTGGTCAGCTCTGATTTCCTGCTCAACCGCCAGACCTCTGTGTATTTCACATTTGTTAGTAACCGAGACGAATGGAATTTTAAGTTGCAGGTGCATGGCGTGCGTACCGCTCCAAAGCCCAGCGCCTTGTTGTGCCATCGTTCCCTCCGCTTCCATGCTCGCGGCTGAATGCACGAGACACAGGGGGCGTAATCCAGCGTCCATCGCGCCAGAAATATGGCGTCGTTATACTGCCTTCCATGATGGACCCGTCTTCATTGTTCGTGATGAGGACCTCCACAGCATCTGCGGGATGAGTCGACCCAATCTCCGCTCTCTGTCGAGCATCCTCATACACAGTTCGGTTGGTAGTCTTGAAGTGGGTGTACTCGGAACGAGGCGACTTCACTTCGTCTACCATGACTGTAAACAACGGAGGGACCTGAGGCTGGCTGGACAGCGGCTGAGTGTCCGGGGCAGGGAGTGATTCTGGAAACAAGTTGCCCAAGGCAACTGCAGATGTTTTGAACTTCTGGAAGCTGATTTCGCCTTCGTGACTCACCACGATGCGTAATCGTAGCGGTTCCGACTGCCCCGGTCCAACGGCATTTGCAGCAGACTTGGCAAGAAACTCCAGGCCTTCGTTTCCAGCGAGTTTCTCTATCGCCTGTTGCCACTTCCAGTACGTCGCCGCCCGCAGCATCCGGTCTCTGTGGTAGTCCAGCATGTACAATGGAGATTCATTGTGGTTGTTCCATCCAGCATACCCCAACCCCTTGGAGGGAACCTTTTTCAGGTCGACATCGTATCTCAAGGAGGTGAAGATGGAAAAGTCGGTCGACATCTTTGCGGTGGAATCAGGCCGCGACGACTGAACGTGTGCGAGAGAGGTGGGCGGGAATTAAGACGTGAGAAGATACAGACGGGGTAGCGTCGGTATAAAAAGGAGGAGATAACAGAGGGATTTGGAAGCCTCTATGGTTGCATCGGTATCGCATCGGATAAAGCTGGGGTGTTTCTTACAAATCCCGAGCCAGAGGTGTCAGCAACGGGAACGTGATGCCGGTAATAAGCGGAGAGGCTGTCATGGTGTCAGAGGCGGTACGGTATATCGCGCACACTCCAGCCAGGCATCATATTGACATGAGCTCACATGATGCAATTGGCCACCGCTACAAACTCTGTTTAGAATCAACAGGTCTATGAGTAAACTTGAGGGCACAGCAAGAATGAGGGCTGCGACGAACATGAGCCAGAAGAGCATTCTCGCCTTCTCTGTTGACGTTTCGCCGACACAATAACTGGGGCCCTGATGATCTTCCGAGTCCCGACTCCCGAGGAGGAGGCTGACATGCCATTGGCCACAGCTTACCTATGTCGGTACCCAGGTACTTAGGTACCTACTTCAATGTACCTTATGTGGGCCCCAGTCAAGCAGCCGTTGAGCAGCAGACCGGCGAAATTTCGACGGGCTGCTGCTGCGCTTCTACCTCTGCCTGCCATTGACGCATTTATCAAGGCAAAGCGTTTTTTTTCTGCGCCTGTTCAGCCAGCAACACCAGCCTTCATCATCTCGGTCTGCCCTCTGGTATCGCGCCATCCGACCAGTCTCTGTTCTCCTATTCTGCCCTTTCTAGCCCTTTCTAGTCTTCTTTTCTGTTATCAGCATTCCGTACCCTCACATCATGTCTACCTCCTTGCCGTCAATGCCTCCCCAGAGGCCCGTGGCCATTCCGCTAGATGCGCCGTCGTCAACCTGGGACCGCCTCACTTCGTGGGTTTCCGAGAACAAAGCCGCGGTCTACACCATTGCAGGCGTTGCTGTTGTCGTCACTGGTGCTGGGGCGGTTTACTACTTGAACTCGGACTCGGTATGTTTTCGGCTTGTTCGATGCAGCTTTGTTATTCCAGTCCCGCCTCATGTGCTCCATCTGGCTGCCACCTGTTTTTTCGAGTTTCATTCTCACCACTTGCTTTCGGTCAAAATCATTGAGCATCTCGCGTCGGACGGGGCCAAAGGTTACGTGGCTAACGGCTTTGACCTACCAGAAATCAAAATCAGAATCAGCCCCCAAGCTCAGCAAGAAGGAAAGACGAAAGCGAAAAGAGGCCGAGCGTAAGGCCGCAGAAACCAAAGAATCAAGTTCTGTCGAATCGAATGCAAAGACTGCCACGGTGGAGAGCGAGGAAGAACTCCCCGAGGTTGACGAAGAGAGCGTCAAGAATCTGACACCGGAGCAACGTGAGCAGTACGCCGCAAAGCTCAAGCAAGCCGGGAACCGAGCGTACGGAGACAAGGCATATAACAAAGCCATTGGCTTCTATTCGCAGGCTATTCTCTGCAAGCCCGACCCCGTCTTCTACTCCAACAGAGCCGCTTGCTATAGCGCCATGAGTGAGTGGGACAAGGTTGTGGACGATACTACCGCTGCCATCAACATGGATCCCGAGTACATCAAGGCCATCAATCGTCGAGCTACCGCCTACGAGCACCAGAAGAAGTACTCGGAAGCTCTGCTCGACTTCACCGCCTCGTGTATCATCGACAACTTCAAGAGCGAGTCGACCGCCCACGCCGTCGAGCGACTCCTTCAAGTGTTTGCGGCGCACCGCGCCAAGGAAATGCTGGCTTCTCGACCTGTCAAGCTTCCCAGCCCCATCTTTGTCGGCAACTACCTCCAGAGTTTCCGATCCAAGCCTCGCCCTGCGGGTCTCGAGGACTCAATCGAACTCGACCCCCAGACCGGCAAGGGCCAGCTTCAGCTCGGTCTGCAAGCGTTGGAAAAGAAGACGGGAGAGGGGTATGAAGAGGCCAGACAAGCGTTTGACAAAGCACTAGAGCTCGGTCACCTGGGCGAGTACGAAGCTGTGGCCTACAACTCTCGCGGTACCATGCGAACTCTGCTTGGGAACCACGCTGAAGCTACCCGCGACTTCGACAGGAGCATCGAGCTCGACCCCACCATGGTTCAGAGTTACATCAAGCGCGCCAGTATCAGTCTTGAGCTAGGTAACCCTTCCGAGACCGTGGCCGAGTTTGCCAAGGCTATTGAGCTGAACCAGGAGGACCCTGACATCTACTACCACCGTGCACAAACCAGCTTCATCAAGGGTGATCTCGCCGACGCCCAGAAAGACTACCAAAAGTCGATTGACCTGGATAAGGACTTCATTTTCTCTCACATACAGCTTGGTGTGACCCAGTACAAGATGGGCTCTATTGCCTCGTCCATGGCCACCTTCCGACGATGCATCAAAAACTTCCCCAAAGTTCCCGATGTCTACAACTACTACGGTGAGCTGCTGCTCGATCAAGGCAACTACTCGGAAGCTGTGGAGAAGTTCGATAAGGCCATGGAGATGGAGAAGCAGACAAAGCCCATGTCTATGAATGTTCTGCCTCTTATCAACAAGGCTCTTGGCCTCTTCCAGTGGAAGCAAGATTTCAAGGAGGCCGAGCAACTGTGCCAGAAAGCCCTCATCAGTAAGTATATCTTCGAATCTTGACCCTTGACGATGTACACAATCGACGCTCTTCATTGTATTTACCTGAATTTTCGTCTTTTTCCTCTTTCTGTTCCTTCCCAATCTAACGCACTCTCTTCCTTCTAGTCGACCCTGAGTGTGATATTGCTGTAGCCACCATGGCCCAGCTTCTCCTCCAGCAGAACAAGGTCACCGAAGCTCTCAAGTACTTTGAGCGCGCCGCTGAGCTCGCCCGCACCGAAGCGGAAATTGTTAACGCCCTTTCCTACGCCGAAGCCACCAGGACACAGGTTCAGGTCGCCGAGAAGTACCCGAAACTGGCAACCAAGCTGGCTGGTGCGGGCGGCGCCGGCCCCTCAGGCATGGGCATGGGTCGATAAAGCAGAACCTCACTCTCGATAATAAAAAAAAGGGAAAGAAGAAAAAGAATCTCTAGATCGTTGTAATCGTACTTTTATTTTAGGCCTTTTCTTTTTACCATCTCGGTCTCCACGATTCCCCATCTTTGTTTCTACCTTTTAAGTTCTTCATTCTGTAGAAAGAAAAGCAGCACTCTTCGCATAATCAACAGCACAGAATGCAGAAAGGATTGGAGGAAAAAAAAAAAAAAGGGAGGTACACAGGTGCAGGCAAGAGAAGAGTCGCAGTCTCGTCCATCGTGGCCACGGGGCATCAGAACTCGGCAGCGTGGGGAGGAAAGAGAGGCCAGGATACCTTCGGGCAACGTATGTGTTGGAGTAAACCGCAGCCGCAACGCAGCCACCCCGGGGCTGGTTTTGCCAAGTATCTCCGCGGTGTAGTGGGTACATGATTTATTAAAGGGATTTGGGTTTGTCAAAAACGGGTCTACTACAGTGTATGATTGGGAAACGAAGAAAGTTTTGCATTCGAGGGCTGAGGGATTTCGGTTTGGTGCTGGTAGGTAGGTAGTCTTGTATATGTAGCGGTACATAGTAGAGACCTAAGTAGTGAGTATTTTCTTAATGACAGACGTCTCCCTCCTCTTGGGTGATGCATGGTTGCTTTGACGTGATGTGATGCCATAGGCGACCAGAACCGTCAAGTCCTAGATAGGGATGGACATTGGTGGCCGATTCGGTGATGAGGTTATCGATCGGGGGGGGTCGGCAAACGAACTGGACATGGTATTGACGATAAATACTAACCCTTCATATTCATTGACATCTATGCGATCGATGAAATATTTCCCGCTTCATTAAATACGTCTTTTTACGGATACAGTATTATTACACGCCCCAGCCAACTTCCAGTACTCCTCATCCATCACTAACCCACTCTGCCAAAAATATCGTTCTTTACATCGTCACAGCATCTGAGCATATAGGGTGTCCGAACCTTCCCCCGCAAATAGAGACCACACTTCCCCGCGCATTGATTGACTCGAGACTTTTTACGTCAACAGCATTACATGGCCATTTCGTGATAAATAGAATAGTAAAGGGATGCAGAAATGTGAACTGGGAATGAAGCGCCCGGGGAATAAAGCGGAAGATAGGGGCCGATGGCGGTCCTGGATGTTTCTAAAGAAAAGACAAAAAAAGATTTTTAACTCACCCCATGCAGGGGGGGGGAAAGACATGTACAGTGAATTAGAAAAACTGTCAAGACCTACTACGCCAGAGTAGATTAACAACACTGGCTTCGCAGAACGCCAAGACAGATAGAGTATCATGGATAAGTCCAAAGGAAATCAACGAGATCTGAACGCCGATTTTCGCCTCTCCTTAAGATCAAGAATGGAGATCGCCTTCCGCTTTTTGTCACGCATTGCGTGTCTTTGCTCCGTATGTGGAACGATCGAATTAGACATGGCCAGCATGGTAGAGCTGCTCCTACTTCCTGCCACAATTGTTGCCGTTAAGACAGATTCCAAGGCCAACCCCGAGAGCGACGGCAATGATAATGATGACAACGATAAAGAGGCACCACCATTTGAGCTTGCGGGCGCGCCGGGCAGAATCCGTCGCATGTTTGACTTGCTCGTTGCCTTGCGCCAGGTGGTCAGTGGTCTCTTGGGCGTTCTCTTCGGCGGTCTGGATAACGGGCTCCTGCTGTTCCACCACGGTGGCCAGTTCCTGATATAGTAGCGCCAGCTCAGAAAGCGTCTGCTCAATGCGCTGCAGTTCGTTGTGACGAGCTCTGACATTTCCAAGCAAGGATGTGGCATGACCGGTGCGGTTGTCTTTCAGCTAAGTCTATTGGTCAGCTTAGGGTTCGATGCGCACAGAATAGGTGTGTGAAAAGTAATGCATGTGCATGGGCACGAATGGAAACGCGAAGCAAAATGGAAAACCGAAAGGAGAAAAGCTTACCGCCGACTCGAAGACACCTTGACCACCATAATTCGACTCCATAGCTTGCTGGATCTCTTGCTCGGAAGCATCGGGATAGACTATTTCGTACTGACGGCGAATCTGCTGGTTGTATTTTTGCTGGTATTCATGCTCCACACTCTGGTACTTGGCTAGCTCGGACTTGAAGTAAGTCTTGAGAGACTGCAGCTGGGTGTTTTTGGTGTTGCGGTGGTTATCCGTGGTGTTAGCGAGGTCGCGCTCCATGCCCTTGATGCCATCCTTGATAGCCGTGGTTTGAATTTGGGTCTGCGACACATAATGGTCCAGCTGATCCTTGGCCTGGGGATCTGTACTCGCGAGAGTGCGCTGATGCAATAGACCAATGTAGTCCACAGAGCCGGAAAGACCGTCAATATCGCTCCGTAGCTTCTTGACTCGCTGTAGGAATTGATCTAGGGGGAGAATCCGCGCCTGCGATGGTTGCGACCCTTGTTGAGGGGATTCTCCGTAGTCGCGCATTTCATATTGGCCTTGTGTGTAAGGGTTTTCCTGTCATTTATACAGACAGGAGTTAGCCACTTAACAGACGTTCTGAGAGGCACGAGAGAGCACCCAGGATGGCGGTAGCCATCCGGCACTTCGCGGGATGAAAGCGCTGCGATGATGCGGTGTGCCCGGGCTTTGCCGTTATGAACGTACCTGACCGTAGCCATGGGCTGCTTCTTCGGCAGGGCCTTGGTAATATGGATTCTTCTGTCCGTACGACATTATGGGGCGTCTTTGCAGGTGTCAATGGAGCACGTTGCGGCAACGAGCAACGAAAACGGAACGTGCTCTGCTTGATTGAAGCTTTGGAGAATGACGATGCAATTGGAATGGTACCTAGGCGAGCCAAGTCAATGGGGGGTAGGAGGCGGGGACGTCGCATAGGGAGGTGGGCCAATGAAAAGCACGGGAGGCGGGACAGCTAGGGTCCCCGCATGAGGTATTCACCGACCTACCAGGTATGTAGTTATGTACCTAACCTACCTAAGCTATGAGCATATGTACGGAGTACACAAGGCGTCTTTTCAATAGAGCATTCATATTGGCACAGCATATAGAGTAGATGCTTTGCGGCTCCGCCTTCCCATTGCCTCGGGTTTGTTGCCGCTTGTTGGAAGAAGTCTTGCAAGTTGCAACAAACCAGAAGAGCACACGTGACACAACTGACAACATCACCCACCAGGGCCACCGGTAGCGAAGCCGCCATCCGCCGGTTTTTCTATCGGCCGTCGCGCCTCCTCACAGAATTCCTTGAGAGAAGGCACAACCTCGTCTAGACTCAACACATCAGAATCGCTCCTCTGCGCAAGTGACAAACCGTTACCCAATTTCAATAGGTCGTTTGAAACGAGAGGGTAAAGGAAGGCATGACTTACTGAGGGATTTCCACTTGCCGCAGGCCTGAATGACGCAGTTTTGGCCGTCGTTCTGAATCTCCTCGGCGTTGTCGCAAGCACATCCATAATCCTTTAACTTGCAGTTGGTAGCGATTTTGACCGAGTTCAAGAGGCAGTCTCGCGCACACTCGGTGATCATGTTGATGATGTCCACGCTCATGATCGTGCTGGTGCAGGCAGCCAGGAGAAAGGCGATGGAGGCTTTCATTTCGGTGGTGAAGGCTCCGGCGTCCTTAAATAATTTCTTGAAGTCGTAATGATTAATCAGACCTTGAGACTGCGTCGAGAATGTTTCTTGCTTTTCTTTCCTTTTCTTCGAGGTCGATCGTGAGGATCAAAGTCCAGAGTATCCCCCCTAGGGCTTTGTACAGCAGAGATGGCTAGAGCCAAAAATGAGAACACAGTCTCCTGCAGTGTCCTACTCTTTCCTCATAGACCTAAATGTACTTCTGCCAAGACGACGTTCTCTCCAATAGGGCATCAGTTGCAAGCGTCAATGTCTATCAAAAAGATGGGCAAGCTACGATGGGGAAATCTCTGCTGAGAAAAATTGGCGCTTCCTTCATGTGCCTCAGATACTGCTATCTAGTAAGTTCTAGGGAAAGCCGGGACGCCAGTCACAGCCAAGGTCTATACACGGAGAAGTTTGGCAAAAGCAGTCTCGACGGGTTAAGCTCGAAGATGCCACCGAGACCGAGATAGGGATAGAGTTCTCGTTCGGGCATCACGTGAGATTAATAGCTCGGCACTTGCACAATGGCTTTGTGCGAAGAATTTCATCGGCGGGACGAGGAATAACAAGGAGAGAATGAATCAGCAGTATTGACTACGTTGACGTGTTGTGAAGGTAGCTGAGTGCGAATGGCCGTGGCAATCAGCGGTGTCATCTCGCCTGGGGGCATTCGCTTGTGGCGAGTCGCGACGCGTCAATACACCTTCTTCCGCGTACCCCGTACATTTCCCGGTTTGAGCTTCTATAGACTGCACTTGGTACTAAATTGCGCATCTCTGATTTTCTAACATGCAAGATCACCCCGATAGTATAAATGAAGTTTACGCGTATGTGGCCCAAAATGAGCCCAAATATGTATGGCTGTTTGTAGTATTTTTACCAGGGAGATGCAGCTGTGTACATGTGTGGATGTGGCGTCAGGCGATTGGAAGATTGTCTACTCAGCCTCGCTGGAGTAGGTATGTATGGAGTAATGATTACGGTAAGGGTCCATCTTCGAAACTATCAGCATTAGTAGAGAGAGGGGAAAATCTGCGCGGCTTGTGCTAGGCCTCGGCGCAGAAGTTAAATACATACAAGCAAATGACAAGAATGAAGGAGAACAAGGGGCAAGCGGCCATGTCACGACTCACGACAAGTCCTTTACATAGTACTCCACAGAGTTCGAATATACATACAAGATTGAGCATTGCTTCTTCACGATGCAAGATTTGTTGCTCCTATTCTCTGAATACTGTTGACGGTCTACCTTCGAGACGCTTTGCGAAGAGTTTGAAACAGGGCGTTTACACGAATTTTGTGCCGCCAATTGTTTGCAGCCTGATAGTTCATTCCCGCCTGCCAGACATGCTGCTTATGGATAGTTCATTCTAGGCCGGCCACGACTCTTGAACATTCTCCAGGCTCCTTCCTGCGTACGCCGGTGCTAGGTTGTTAAACCACATAAGATTGCTTCATTGTACCGAAGAATTTCATCTCCAGTCTGAGCCATCGTCGGCCTACGCAGGCCGAGTACACAATAAACTGAGTCTTCACTCGACTCTCGTAATACACCGAACGCTTGCCGAAAGCCAGATTGAGTAAAACGATCGTTATGTGTGCTACATGATTCCCGAGAAGCCAGCTCAGAGATAGTTCTTCTTCTTTGCTGTTCTCGTGTACTGTGATAGATGCCACTCGACATCTCCGTCCTTGTTCTCAAGTGTACCACCCCTGATCTCAAATGGACGCATTGTCATTCTGGGGCCAACCTCTGCGAGCTCGACACTGTCATATCCGGTCCGAACAAAGACGTGGTGTCTGAGCTCGATGCTGTCGTCGATGTTTTTGAACGTGACAACTCGACTGCCCATTTTGTTTTTGCTGGTTATCGCCTCTCTTGGTGGGAAGATGTGCTTCAAGATTTTGGCAATGCGTCTTCCCAAGGGCGACGTAAACCCGTCCATTATGATGTGCGGATACGACTCTGATACTGTTCCTCTGACACTACCTGGAATGTCATGTCGCAGTACCACGTTGTGAAGCGAGAAAGATATCGTCGGTCCATGTGGGAAATGCGACAGGGTCAGCGCAGTAGGGGTACCTCGATGTTCGTCTGATTTCATTTGTTGCCACCAACGAATCAGTAGGGATCCCATTCGAGTGTGTGCGAATTAGAAAGAAGTTACTCACGAAGCAGAATCAGATCGGATAAGCCAGCAGACTGGGCTGACTTCACTAAATCCGGAAGAATGAGGTTTCCACGATTTAAGCGAACGGAGGTTGGTAATAGCAACCTGATCTCTTTTGCAAATGCCGACAATCGAGCGGAAGGATCTCGTGAAGTCGTCACTGATGTTGGTCAGTGTGTGGTCAAACTGGGTTGTGGTCGGAGTCGAAGTCCTGGACTTACCCAAGACACGAGGATCTACCACTCCAGAGAGTTGTGCGTATTCGTCATCGAGGTCCAGCTGCTCGTTGGTGCTCAAGTCGGGAGCGCTTTCGTCATACTGATAATCTTTGCGCAAGGCTTTGTCGTTGGCGATGGCAGGATCCAGAGACTTTCCCGAGGCCAGTGAAGCTCGCAATTTTGCTCGTTTTTCGCCAATTTCAGCATCACGAAGGAGAGCTGCTCTGCGATAGAGATAATCCCGCCTTTGACGGGCTTGTCGACGCTGCAATGGAGTGTTTGATTAGCATCGCCGGAACAAATCGTCGAGATGCAATCCGAGGCTGAACCTACAATCATGTTTCTTGGTGGTTACCGACCGAGATACCGCTGGTAACAACAAGTCCGACTGATGAAAAATGCCGTGCGCGCGTGATTTCAAGTCACGAATAAATTGTAATTGCCTACTAGATCAACGACTTAGCTCAAGTTCATTCACCTCGGCCACTCGATTTTCGCGATGGACCAAGTTCCAAGGGAATTTTTTGGTTGCGACTTATCGATAAAGACAGCCCGCTCATCACGTGGGCGCAGAGTCCCACTAATAAACTCCGACGCGCGCAACAAACGTCGGACTGCACTCTTTCCACTGACTATTCATTACGCCGAGTCTTCGCTCTTTCAAAAGCCAAACCCATCTCGCAATCTCAGCCGACTCGCTTTACTGTTTGATCTTGCAAATAAACACGTCTGATTTCCCGGTTATTTCTAGCGCAGCTACCGATCGCAGGTGTTCCGCGTCTCTCACTATACGCTTTGTCGCGATGATGTGAAAACTACGGCACAATTTGGAACCAACGATACCTTTGACTCATCCCGTGCCGATCAGCTCCAATACTGCTGTGCCGGGCAGAACTCCAATAATATATACCGAACATCCAAAGACTAAGGGCACGTTACCTCATTACACAATGCTCTCACACTCCGTATATCGCTTGCAGAAGACTATCACAAAGCTTCGCCGATTTTTGCTGCTCTTCTTTTCTGCATCCCTGTATTCGCTGCTTGGCTAACGTGAAACACAGGAAAATAGCCGCAAGCGACCCCTCGGTTTTCATACCATCCTCACCCCCTTGCAAGACATCATGGAGGGTGCCTTCACTCATGTCGGGAACCATCTGATTTCTGATTCAGCTGCAGCCATCAAGGCTGGAGCTGATGACTTATCTACTCTTGGACCCGACGATAATTTACTGTATCCCAAGTATGACGGTGGCCCCAGTGGCCGTCTACGTGCCGACGATGACGACAACCAGACCGAGGTCTTTGAAGACGATGAAAATGAGAGTCTCAACAGCGTTCCTGTGGACGGCATGATGGGCTTGAAATTGAAGAGTGCTGAAGAACCCAAAGAACTTCCCGCTCATGCATGCGCGTAAGCAACACATAGCCGAGCGCTGTGGCGAGAACAAGAAATTAAGAACCGAAATCGCTAACATGATGTACTGAAGATATTGTGGCATCCACTCTCCTTCCTGTGTCGTCAAGTGTCTGACCTGCAATAAGTGGTTTTGCAGCGCCAGAGGCAACGGCACGTCGACTCACATTATCAACCATCTGGTTCGAGCGAGACACAAAGAGGTTCAGCTTCACCCCGACTCTGCTCTCGGAGATACTATCCTGGAGTGCTACAACTGTGGAACGAAAAACGCGTTTTTGCTTGGATTTATTCCGGCAAAATCGGATACGGTTGTCGTGCTGCTTTGTCGTCAACCCTGTGCATCTAGCTCATCGAACAAGGACATGAACTGGGACATCAGCCGCTGGGAGCCCTTGATAGCGGAGCGAGCCTTTTTGCCCTGGCTCGTCCACGCACCGTCCGATGTCGAGCAACTCCGCGCTCGTCATCTGTCTCCCACCACGATTGCGAGACTGGAAGAGATGTGGAAAGTCGAGCCAAATGCTACTGTGACAGATCTTGACAAAGCATCTCACGTTGACGATGATCCTGACCCGGTTCTCCTGCGATATGATGATCCATATCATTATCAAAATATATTCGGACCGCTGGTAAAAATGGAGTCCGACTATGACAAGAAACTCAAGGAAGCTCAGTCAGAAGATGGCCTCGTTGTCCGTTGGGACTACGGCCTTAATAATAAGCACCTTGTCAGCTTCAACCTCCACAAAATTGAATCTGGAGACGTCAAGCTTGCCGTTGGTGACGAAATGAGGCTTCGATACAATGGTGAACTTCGTGAACCATGGGAAGGCGTCGGCTATGTCATCAAAATACCCAACAGCCAGTCCGATGAAGTGTGTCTCGAGCTACGCAAGACTGGCAACGAGAAAAATGTGCCCACGGATCTTTCTCATAATTTCTCCGCCGATTACGTCTGGAAAGCCACATCTTATGATCGTATGCAGCTTGCCATGAAAACCTTTGCTGTTGACGACATGAGCGTTTCAGGCTTTATTTTCCATACTCTTCTGGGGCACGAGGTCCAACTTCAACCCATGCAAACAAAGCTGCCCAGGAAATGGTCTGCTCCGGAGCTTCCCGAACTCAACCAGAGTCAGATCGATGCCATCAGATCTGTACTCCAAAAGCCCTTGAGTCTCATTCAAGGGCCGCCCGGAACAGGAAAGACGGTCACTTCTGCCACCATCATTTACCATCTTGCTAAGATGAGTGGCAATCAAGTCCTAGTTTGCGCTCCTTCTAACGTGGCTGTGGACCAACTTTGCGATCGAGTACACCGCACTGGTCTCAAGGTCGTCCGTCTGACGGCCAAATCCCGAGAAGATGTGGAATCCTCAGTCAGCTCCCTTTCTTTGCACGAACAGGTCCGGTCGATGGGGCTCAACAGCGAACTCGTCAAGCTTTCCCAACTGAAGAACGATGTTGGTGAACTTTCCAGTCAAGATGAGAAAAAGTTCAAACAGCTCACGAAGGCTGCCGAACGGGAAATTCTCAACAACGCAGACGTGGTCTGCTGTACTTGTGTTGGTGCCGGGGATCCTCGATTGTCCAAGATGAAGTTTCGTAATGTACTCATCGATGAGTCTACACAATCGGCTGAGCCGGAGTGCATGATCCCTCTCGTCCTCGGTTGCAAGCAGGTAGTCCTGGTCGGCGACCATAAGCAGCTTGGCCCCGTTATCATGAACAAGAAAGCGGCCAAGGCTGGTCTGAATCAGTCACTCTTCGAGCGACTGATTAACCTTCATCTTGCTCCTATCCGGCTTACCACGCAATACCGTATGCATCCTTGCCTCTCCGAATTCCCTTCCAACATGTTCTATGATGGCAGCTTGCAAAACGGCATCACACATGAGCATCGTCTCAGAAAGGACGTGGACTTTCCCTGGCCTGTTGTGGAGACGCCCATGATGTTCTGGTCCAACCTCGGCCACGAAGAAATCTCGACTTCCGGAACATCATATCTCAACCGCACAGAGGCTTCCAATGTCGAGAAGACGGTGACCCGATTCTTCAAGGCAGGCGTCAAACCTTGGGAAATCGGTGTCATTACACCATATGAGGGCCAGAGAAGTTACATTGTCACCACCATGCAGAACTCGGGGACGTACAAGAAGGAGTTCTACAAGGAGGTCGAGGTAGCATCTGTCGATGCGTTCCAAGGTCGTGAAAAGGACTTCATCGTTCTCTCCTGTGTTCGCTCCAACGAAAACCAGGGCATAGGTTTCCTCTCCGATCCACGTCGTCTGAACGTGGCTCTCACCCGAGCCAAATATGGTCTCGTGATCCTGGGCAATCCTAAAGTTTTATCCAAGCATGAGCTTTGGCACAACTTGTTGGTGCATTTCAAGGATCGAAAGTGCTTTGTTGAAGGCCCCTTGACCAATTTGCAGGCCTGTTTACTCCAGTTCAGCCGACCCAAGATTAGCTTTCGCCAGAAAAACAACTACCAAATGCAGTATGGCGCTGGCCCTACCGCTGGCCCTGGTGGAAGCGGATATGCCAATGGGCGTTTCCACGGTGGCGGTCCACCCGGACGAGATTTCGACGCGGGATCCATGCTATCCTATATTCCTGATGATGTATCGTCTATCCAGGGCTCAGCCTTTGGAGGTGCCAATTTGAATACGTCCTTCCCGCCAATGTTTTCGAGCTTCACGCCTGATCAGTGGCCTGGCCTCCCGGGGGTCCCAGCTCCCGGGCGTGGCAATAAAGGCCGTATGCGAGCCGCAGAAAGCGTTGCTGGCGAAAGCGTGGCCAACTCTGAACTGACGGATGCGACCAGCAGCGTGCTCGGCGGCAAAGGTGTCGGGCAGGGGGGTGTCAGCTTAGGTGCCGGGTTACACGATGCAGTCACGGGCATGCGTCCGGTCTCGTATACCCAGAGTGATAGGCTCAAGCAGTATGTGGAGAGCAACGGGCGCGTTGGGCCAGGAAGCGGCTTTGGCCGACGATATGATGATGATGAGAAGAGCATTAGCACTGCTTTCCGCAGTCAGATCGGCGGCGGCTACGATTGATCAAGTGGCACGCGGAACGGCCAGAGATGCTGATTTTGTGTGATTTCATTGAGAAGGCGACAAATGCTGCTGAGCAGGCTGACGCATTCAGGCGGGGGCGCAACGGTTGCTGAAGGGCGCTCGCAGAACTTGAGTCCTAGCTGGCAAGCGTGGGCGTGGGCGGCCGCATGAACGAGGTAGACTAGCCACGGCTGAGATGACGATGAGAGATGCGATGCAGAGTGTCGAGCAGCATCCGACAGGTGCAGTCTCAGGAAGATGTCGACTCAGGGATGAACGACTTTGCGTTCTCTGAATCTCATGTAGCTGTAAACTACCGACAGGGCAGGGGCAGAGCCAGAGGCAGAGGCAGCCTGCGCGGCCAACGACGTTTCTGTGCTCAATTCTTTTTGGAGCATGCGAAGACCACTGCCGAAGACGGCGCACCGGCTGCAAGTGGCAGAAGGTTGTAAAGGGACGAGTTTTGACAGAAATGGGCAACTTGACCGCGGCAGGCTGGAGTAGGACATCGATGCAAGACGAGAGCAACGGGGTCAGTCCACGCTATCATATGCAAGAACACTCTCGGGCGCGAGGCAGATGTATTTGTCGGTTTCGGCCTGAGTGAACCGCATGTGGTAGATGGGTTACGGAGATGGGTGGATGGATCGATTTTGAGGAGAAGCAATGGTTAGTGCTATGTATGTTACTGTGTAATTTGACGACCAACTCGATATACATTCATTACATAAAAAAAGATATGAGAGAATAGAATGGAGCTGTGAGGACTCCTTAATTATCGTGAGTGAGTGATGATGAATGTGATGGCTTCAGAGGTGCTCTCGAAGCAGGGCATGAAGCAGCCACGGCTTCTGCAAGTCCATGACTGCTCAGAAAGACGAATAAACGTGGTCAAAGTGTGAAAGAATCAGGAGGATGAAAGTGTGGTGAAAGTACGAAAGTTTGAGAAACCACGTGAACATATGACGTGCATATCGGTTCGGTTGTACAGAGTACATACAGAGTACGGAGTATGTACATAATAATGGCTGTGACCTTCCTCACGTGGGGAGTCGGACTCTGGAGGTACATTTGGAGGTACGTACATGTGCAACCTTGTACCTATGGTGGAGCCCGTAGTTAATACCCGAGCAGTTCCCCTGGGCATTCGAAGAGAAAGAGTTCGAATGCAAGCACCACCCGCCCAAGTGGATTCGACGCGTGATACGAACGCGCTAAACAGGTAGTACAGTACAGATGTACGGAGTACGGAGTACATACTCTGTACATACATACGATGACTCACGAGATCCCGGCAGCAACGAGCTGCTATGACGGGTCACGGCACGGGTGCCACCCCACAGGCGGGTCAGGGGCCTGCAGGCTGCAAGCCACCGTTGCATCATGATTGATGATTGATAATTGATCATTGATCAATGATGCGCCCCAACAAGGCAGTTGGGCGACTGGCACGTGAATGAGGAGGTGAGGTGCTCCTTTGTCCCTGCATGCACTCATGCACTCAGCCTGCTCCCACTGTACCGTACCATTCTTGACCACTCTTGACCACTCTTGACCACTCTTGACCACTCTTGACCACTCTTGACCACTCTTGTTGACCACCCTTGACCACTCTTACATGGACATGTTGCCATCATGTTCACTCATATGCAATGCCCTCCGCCCCGTCGCTACACCGCCGCTCTTGTTATCTTCATTCTCGTCACCATCTTCGTCTGGCAGGGATCGACGGTTACTCAACTGCCCCTGAGGTTCCCATCGTCGACTTCACCGCTTTCAGCCTCGTCCCCTCACGGCCATCGTAATGCCACCTTTGTTCCCAGCACGATCGACTGGAGCAAAGCCAACATCTTCCACCCTCCCAACGGAACTGTACCGTTGCCCTCGGGGACGCCAAAGACGCTGCCGCGGGTTCAGCATCGGACAACCTCCCAGGGCAGGCCAGGCACCGCGGTTGCACGCAAGGAAGCCATCAGGAAAGCTTTCATCAAGAGCTGGAAAGCATACAAGAAGCATGCGTGGGGCCGAGATGAACTAATGCCTCTCTCTGGCAAAGGGAAGACAACCTTCTCGGGCTGGTCAGCACAGCTCGTCGACGCCTTGGATTCCCTATGGATCATGGGACTCAAGGATGATTTTTACCAGGCCGTCCAGGAAGTCGCCAAGATAAACTGGTCCGAGCACGACGGCAGCACGATCAATGTTTTTGAAGTCACGATCCGATACCTGGGGGGGTTGCTGTCCGCGTATGACTTGTCTCAGGAGGATGTTCTTCTCCGCAAGGCCATCGAGCTCGGCGACGCGCTGTACATGGCATTTGACACGCCCAATCGTCTTCCGACGCATTGGCTCAGCTACACAAAGGCCCAAGCCGGCGATACAACCGGCGATGTCAGCATTTCCGGAGCTGCAAGCGGCTCTCTCTGCGTTGAGTTTACCCGTCTCAGTCAGATTACTGGTAATCCAAAGTATTACGACGCAACAGAGCGAGTCAAACAGTTCTTTTACGAGCACCAGAACCATACGAAAGCGCCGGGGCTATGGCCGTGGGACATGGACTTTCAGCATGGGATCATCCGTGACGGCTTCTTCACTTTCGGCGCTGGCGCAGACTCGCAATACGAATATCTCCCCAAGATGTATGCTCTTTTGGGGGGCTTGGACCCCCAGTACGCGGATATGACGACCACGGCGCTGGATGCGGGTCGGCGTGACTTGCTGTTCAAACCCATGACCTCCACGGATGAGGATATCCTCATGTCCGGCAATATGGATGTTTCTGCTGCGCAGCGCGACCCTGAGGCGTCAATGCAGCATTTGACGTGTTTCGTGGGCGGCATGTATGCTCTCGCAGGGAAGTTGGTGCGCCGCGACGACTACATCCAACTCGCGGGCCGTCTCACAGCCGGTTGTGTTTGGGCGTACGACTCGTTCGAGACTAACGTCATGCCGGAATCGAGTACTTTGTACAAGTGCCCCGAGATGGACGCCCCGTGCCCGTACAAGGAGGCCGTTTTCGCCGCTAGGGGCAGCGGCTCGGATCTGCCGGCTGGGTTTCTTCGCACCGACGACACGCGCTATATGCTGCGGCCGGAGGCTATCGAGAGCGTCTTTTATATGTGGCGTGTGACGGGGGATGTGACCTGGCGGGAGGCCGCGTGGCGCATGTGGGAGGGCATCGTGAGGGAGGCGGAGACAGAGTTGGCGTTTGCGACGATTTCGGATGCGACGAGGCGAGGAAGTCATAAAGTTGATACCATGGAGGTGAGTACCCATGTCGCCTTGCTGCAGGTCGTGAGGATGTAGGGGGGGCCAACGTTGACATCGGTTGTCGAGCCTCGTCATGATGCTAATCCGTTCCTGCCTTGTAGACCTTTTGGCTCGCCGAGACGACAAAGTACTTCTATCTCACCTTTGAAGACGAAAGCGTGCTCAGCCTGGATGAGTGGGTGTTCAACACGGAGGCGCATCCCGTGAGACGGCCGTTAGATGGCGCTTCATAGACGCAGCGCGTTTTTTGGCATCCCCCTCCTGTTTCTTTTCTCACATCTCTTTCTCTTATTGTATTCTTTCGTTATTGGCGGTATTTTTTTCCCCCAAGTGTTCTTGCCTGTGGCTTGCGCTTTGTACAAACATAGATACCAAAAGAAAAGTGCGCGACTTGAACGCACAATTGAATCTTCATAGTTTGAGCGGTAGTTTGAGCAGGAAATAGCCGCATGCGCAGATTCCATCTTGAGATACTCTGCAAGTTAATAGATGTAATGCTTCATCGATAGCAGTGGAACCATCTATCACGTGCATGTACGTTTTTTGGACCAGATGGACGTGTTATACACGGTCCGAGAGTGTTTGCCAAAGGCACCTGTCTGACATTCCCCCCCCTTTTCCAGTTCCATCATCCATTGGAATTTGGGCGTCCTCTACAGCGAGGCGAAATGCGAAATTTGCCCATATTCTCATATATCGCAGCTCGTAGATTCAAGGCCTTGATGTGATTGTACGTTGTCGCACTTGCTACTTCCAGCAAACGTTGCAATCACCATGACCTCTCATTGCTACTTTGAAGAATGAGCCTCCGGTGGCAGCGTCTGGGAGGGAGTATTTGAAGAAGGCATCTCTCTGACATTCCTCTTTTGTTGACGAAAGGCCATGAGAAGGCTACTTTGCGCCAGAGGCCTCGCACGACACGAGTGTAACTGCAGAAACTTTGAAAAAGTCGCTGTCTGCGCAGGCTCGATCTTCGAAGACTGAAGTACATAGCAGTGAGAGATCATATCATGGTGGTTGAATCGTTTGCTGGAAGTCCAGCAAGTGCGACAAATGTGCATCACATCAAGACTTTGGATCTATGAGCTGCAAATTGCAATGTATGAGACTATGGGCAGTATTCGCCTCGCTGTATAGGACCGCCAATGGATGCTGAAATTGGCTCCTTGTCTACCAGATGTAAGCAGTCCTGCCTGAGCCTTTCGAGGCCTGTGTCGATTCACTAACCAGACTCAACCCTAGGGATACCCTACCTTTGTTTGGGTAACCTTGCACGACTGCAAAAGAAGCACGAGTATGCCTGAAAGCTGTAAGATATACGGCTGGGATCGAGGCAAATAAGGACATTATACCATACTCGTTCCCCAAACTGCAGGTTAAGTTCATCATGACACTCATGCAGCACATTTTGTGTCTAACGAGTCGGAGTTCGCAACGGTACAATACCGACACGCCTTGGAAAGAGATCCGTTTTAACTTTTGGCTGCCCGCTGAGATAGTCTTGCACATCTTCTCTTACGTTAACTGAATAGAAATTATGTACGTTGATCCGCGGACCGCCCCTTCTTTTCAACATATCGGGTTCTGACTCGGGGCCAAGCTATTTTGACTGACACCATGCATGATATAGTCTCGTTGTGCGCATTTGTAAGAAATGGAAACGCGAGCTCACGAGCCCCCGGCATGTAATACTATGGAGAAACATTGCTTTTCTCGAATCTCCATGAGAACACTTTAACGATGCCACGACTCAAGCAGTGGGAAAAGGTTTTTTTCCTGGGCAGTAGAAGGAGGTGCCAGGAAGATCGTGATAGAAAACGGTGTGGGATTCCCTGAACCACTTGTGATGCAGCTACTGCTACTCGAAGAATCACCCAGCTTGGAGTATTTGGCGTTTAATCACCCATCAGGCCAATCGCTTCCTTGGAACAGAAAGTTATGGAACCAACTCAGGAATGTCTTCTTGTATAGTGAAGCTTGTGGGAATCCCATCACAATGATGCCGCGAAACAGCATCAGTACCTCCCTTTTCTTCCCAAGCTAAAGACTTTGCGATTGTACGCTGCCGAAGACGACGATGTGCCTTTTCCTATAGTATGTGCGCGCGCGCCTTCAAGCTCTCATGTAGCGATAAAATAGGAGAAGAAAAAGAAATATGTATGATATATTGTCACTGCGGTTCTTAGTCTTTGAGGCGAGGGTACATACTATGTATAGGAAACGGCATATCGTCATCTATGGCAGCGTACAATCGCAAAGTCTTCAGCTTGGGAAAGAAAAGGCATTGATTCCGTTTCGCGGTGCGATTATGATGGGATTCCCACAAGTCCGAGATACTCCAAAGAGCGACCAGTATTCTGGAGGAATATTCGAGGGAATCTCCCGGGACTGTCTGCTTCAGAGTAGCAAAAAGATGTGATTCACTAGACAAGACATTCCTGAGTTGGTTCCATGACTTTGTGTTCCAAGGAAGCGATAAGCCTGATGGGGACAGCCTGTTTAGGTGTAGCCATGGTCTACTTCCTAATCTCGACGTTTCCCAGTATTCACCATCCAGAAATTTGCGCTCCTTCAGAGTTTTCGCATCTATCTCGCCCGAAGGAGCTCGCACATTGGTCTCCAACGCGATCAAGACTGGACAGTTGACATGTTTTGACCTTGTCTTCCCCGAGGAGCCTTCCACTGGCAACATCGGAAACACAAGTCTTCGTCACTTCAAAGGCTACGAATGGATGCGCGGGGCCCCCTCCATCCATACGTTGGGATGTTGTCATTTCCGCTTCCCTCTCTATGCCGAAACGGACGAAGATCTACCTCTGCCGTAGTTCTTGGCCACGGTTCTAAAGCTGGGGAGGTTGAAAATCAGTTCCGAAGAGTATGACACACCTGAATTTGTGAATTTGTGGACGCGGTGGTTGCAGTCTTGAGCGTCAGGCGCCTCAAGACTATACACACGCCATGTGTCGATGGTGTATTGACCAGCTCAAGGAGCTGGCATAACAACAATATGGTGTGCAATTGTTGGCCGATTATCGGGAAGAATAGTGGTCGATGCCGCTGAGACCATAGATGGCATAGAAATTAGAATACGCTTCAATGTTTGTGTGTTTTCTGCGTGTTTTCTGCGTGTTTTCTGCGTGTTTTCTGCGTGTTTTCTGCGTGTTTTCTGCGTGTTTTCTGCGTGTTTTCTGCAGTTTTCTGCGGGTCTTCTGCGTACAGTCACACAGTTGTGTCACGTGTGGCTTGTGTCCATGATGGAGATGGGTACCGTACCGTACCTAAATGTAAAGGTATGTACAAATTCGCATGTAGTTACATACGGAGTTCATACCTGAGCTACGAATGGAGGCATGTAGGCAGTGCGACGAGTCGACGACTGACGATATTCACGGACGCACATTCACTGCTAGTAGCTGTAGCCTGTAGGGCCCTACAAAATCCACTGTGTGCTTCTTTTCGCCCGCGATCACGATTTCATCCGTCGCCACGTTATGCGCGATGCAGGGGCTCTGCAATCTTTCTCACACGCCATGCCTTCAAGATGCCTTCAAGATGCCTTCAAGATGCCTTCAAGATGCCTTCAAGATGCCTTCAAGATGCCTTCAAGATGCCTTCAAGATGCCTTCAAGATGCCTTCAAGCCCGAGTCCACGATGCGTGATCTGGTCGAGTCTGGTTGCCAAGCTCGTGAGAACGCGATCAAGAAGCACGAGCATGCGCTGGAACTCGTCACCAAGGTGAGTAGTCGTGGCAGCCTCCGATCTCTCTTGAAGCATGGACAGCTGCCCCTGCGCCAGGGGCATCGAACGACGCAGATGCACCTGCAAGAACTTTGAAAAGGTCGCTGCCAAAGGAGGTTCAATTTTCAGAGAAGCCATGTGTACTTGTCGTTGCGACGTTGGCAAGACATTCGGCACATGCGACAACGTGGACCATATTCAGGCCATGCATGTCCAAGCCACAATATTTGCGGCTCTGGGTAAACTCGACGACGCTGTGAAGACTGCCGAATGTATTCTGGAACTGGCCCCTCGACTTCCAGATGTAAGAAGTCATGCCTGAGTCTTTCGAGGCCTGTGCCCTTGTACTGACCGACCAACCTCCGGTCTCTACTTTAGGGATATATTCGTCTGGGAAACTTTGCACGACTGCAAAAGAACGAGGGCTACGCTTGTGAACTTTATGCGGCTGGGATCAAGGCCGAAAAGGAGAGCGGCGCAAACTTGTCGCCTAAATCGCAGGTGAGATCCTGTTGACTTGGGCCAAGTTCATTGTGGCAGGTCACGCAGCACGTCATGTGTCGAACGAGTCGGTTCTCAGCATCTGTACAGCGCGAGTCAAAGCGAGAAGCTGACTTCTCGAGCCTTCCTAGTTTGATCTCTCAATTAGCTTTCCCAGACTTGAACAGCTCTGGATTGGCCCCGATATACCACATCTGGACGTGAAGCTCGAGGCGCTTAAGAAAGGAAGATGGGAAGACATATGGCCACACCTAAAGGTACTCAGGTTCGACGCTTTGAAACCTGAAGAAGTAAGCTTCGAAGCGCTAGACACGCGTCGGACACTCCAATACCTGACGGCTCTACACTCACTACAACACGTTTCACTTGCACTCGGCGAAGATGTATCGGAATGCATGTTTCGCTATAACGATGAGCAGGTTGCAATTTACAAAAGCCTGCGTTCCTTCGAAACGCCTTCATTGCCTATCACGCCTACCGGAGGTCGAAACTTGCTCCCCAACGCCGTCATGGCTGAACAGTTGACGTCCTTTGACCTTGTCTTTCCCAAGACGTATTGCGAAGGCCTTGACGATCCTGTAACCGGCACGACCATTATCAAATACCCTGAAAGAGGCACCGCGGGAGCAAAAAGTATTTGGCATTTGAAAGGTTACGAAGGGTTGCGCGGGACTCCCTCAATTCACATCTTGAGAATCTACGAGTTCCACTTTCCTGTCGATGTCGAAAGCGACGAGGAGCAACCCCTCCCGCCGTTCCTGGCCTCGTTTCCCAATCTGGGAACGTTGAGCATTGAATCCGAACACTATGAACATCACGATTTTGCGAATCTCGTGATTGCGATTTCGAGGGTCACGCATGTCAAGACCATCTACATGAGTTCCGTTCATGATGAGGACATGAGCCTGCTGAGCCTGCTGAGGCAGGTGGCAAGAGACTGGGGCGTGTAATTGATTGCCAAGCCACTGAAACTGTTCGGATATGGGCCAAAGTGGCCGATGCCGCTCATGGATTGAAAGAGTACGCGCCTTTGTGTGTGGTTCATCATCATGTGTGCGGTGTGCGTGCTTGTGCAACTCGAGTTGCTCTTGAACAATCTCGTAGTGAACGAGCACGAGTCGGAGCACATGCGACGGAGCCTACATTCTGGTTGTCGACAGAGAAGTGCAAGTCGAGCGAGCCCGTCTCGTGTCGCGTCGCCGGTCGAGCAACGACTCGGGCTGTTAACAATTCTAAGGAAAGGGTGCCCACAGCGTATGTATATAGAGTCATTATTCCATCCCATGCGAGACGAGACTGTCTCTTATTGCCTGCTTGTCTTGATACACTGCCTGAATATCCCGAGTGTGCCGGCAAACGCTATGCAGGCAATCGCTGAGCCGGCAATCTCTGTGTCGGCCCGGGAAACGCTGTGCCGTCACCGTCGGTCCTGGAGGCCAAGGAGCGACCATAACCGGAAAAACCAAGCCAGACAGCCTTTCTACTGGGAAGACGTTTTGCTATGGAAAACAACAGCAGGCTTTTCAGCCGCGATTGTGCGTGCCAGATCCGGCGATCAAAGACTTGTTCGACTGAATCCACAACGGGAATCACTTCTGCTACACCACACTGAGCGAAGCCGTACAGCAATTCTGCATCACGCAAGGTCTGAAGCGACTGCGAGCGTATTTGAGGAAGTGCCGGCTATCCCGAATCTACGAACCGAGGCGGCATCAAAGACACGGGAATTTGCACCCGTTGTTGGCTCCGTCGACATCGTACTAGGTACATGATATGTATCGACTTTCTCTCATCATTGCCGAAATCGACTGAGGGCAATGACTCCATGCTCGTGCTCGTTATCGTAGACAAGTTTAGCAAGCAAGTCATGTTGGAATCGTGCAGGAACAACGTTACCGCGGCCGAATGTGCTCGCTTACCGTGCAGTCGACTACTGATGGCAAATTGCGGCTTACCGAAGATTATATGTGTATAGATAAGCAGCGACAGGGACAGGACAGGCGGTTGTGTGAGCACCCAAGCTCTTATACTCGACAGCTTAAGCCTTACCACCCGCAGACAGATGGCCAGACGGAACGCACCATCCAGACGATCGAGTCGGCGGTTAGATATATGTAGCACGCTTGGAGGACGTCAGGCTCTGGCAGCAAACGCTCGCACGGCTCCAGTCCGAGTTTAACTCATGCTGCGACGCGATTGACTTCAACCCCCTATCAGTGACCGGAAGCGAGTTTTAAGACCGTCAGTGATATACGGAGTACAGAGATATACGAGAGGAGAGGAAGATAGTCTCTTTGTTTCCTTCTCAAAGAACAAAACAACATTCATTGACACGACGCTAGTTCAAGTTTTGGCCTAGGGTAGCCTACCACAAAAGGCTGATAAAGAGAATATAGTCAAGGTAGAAAGAGAAAAGAAGGGTATTCGCCCATGATACCACGGCTTAGCACCGTTGCAGATGTAATACCGGAACTCTTGGCCGGGCACCCAACGCCGTGGGATCGTGCTTTCTGGTTGCATGCGTTTCCTGTATAGCTGCCCAATGCCCATTCCAACGCTTCCCGATGCAAGAAAACAAAAAGAAGAAAAAGGTGGGGGTGAGAAAAAAAAAAGAAGCGGGGACAAACAAGAAATAAAGAAGTTGGCTAGACACAACTGACAAGACCAAAAAAAAAAAAAAAGAGGACTCTGAATGTACATAATGCGCGCCGGCGCGCCTCAATTCTCCAGTAACGCCTAAATTGTATGCTCCGAATGTCCTCGAGCCCAGGGCCTCTGGCTGTCGAGAGGATTTGATTGCGCACAGTATGTACGCCGCAGAAAAGAAACAAACAAACGAGCAGAAAATCAGTTAAAAAAAAATTGTGGACGAAAGAGCCAGGGCGGTGCCCCATTTATATCCAGCGGGACCGCAATTTGGTGTCCGGGCGTAGTCTTGCGCGTCGAGTAGCGGAGCGAGAATTGATGCAAAATTTAGTGGGGGACACAGAACTCATATCTGAGAATTTGACCGCCAAGTCGCTCGCGATTCGTTTGAGTGCTCGACCGTGCCGTGACTCATGCATAAGAGGGAAGAATGGTGAGCGCGGACGCCAGCAGGCAGGTTGCGCTCAGAGGCACACGTGATAGCCGCAATGTAAGAGATGCCAGCACAAGAGACGGTCGGCAATAGCAATGCATGAACTTATGCTTGGTGATGGTGTGTAGTTTGGTGGTGGTTCTGGTTGTACGATTTTCACGTGGCTAGTTGCAACCACTCGAAAGGCTCGGTCTCTGGCGGTTGTGCGGTTGGACGGAGAGGTAATGAGCAAAGATGGAAGTCTTTCGGCACGGAGCCGATTCGTCCAGTCGGTCGCTTATGCATTCGGCCAGCGTGGTAACGGTCGTTCGTGTGGTGCTATTTCTTTCCGCGGCTACCGGTTGCGGTAATCTTGGTAGCGCTCATGAGATCGCCAATGTATTTTTGAAGAAATTTGTTATTGCTGTCAAGCTTGTCGTGCTCTTCTCTGACTGCCTCGATGCGGTTGAAGATGGTAATGAGTGACTCCTGTAATAGCTTGGCATGTCTACGTCCGAGTCAGCTGGCGTGTTTGGGAGTGAGAAACAGACAAAAGCCAGCAGCGGCAGCAGCGGAAAGACATGTTAAGATCGCCAAAATCGAAGCAGAGCGCGCTTTACCTTTGCAATTCTTCCCTAGCTTCCTTCCCCATTCTATCAATGTCTTCACTGCTTCGTCGGGGGCTCATGGCTCTGACATCGTCGGGACCGAATTCGGCATCGTTTGGCCCAACAGCCAAGCTGTCGCGAGGAACGGCTAGGGGACCGCTGCTTTTTCGGCTGGGCAACCGTGGTCGCGTGGGAATCGGTTGATGAATCACGGGTGCAGGCGCGGTGGCCTCGACGTCGGTAAGTGTGTCGGATGTGGCAGCTGTCGAAGCAGAGGAATCGGTTCGTTCAATGGTGCGAGAGTCGCCACAAGACGGCAGCTCGCGGTCCTCCGACATGGCGGCCATTTTGAAGGTTGCGAAATTGTGTTGAAGAGAGATGGAGATAGAAAGTCGCAGCCGCGTCAGGGAGTTGTCGGTGTCGGGGCAGGTGTCGGATGTGTGCGGTATCCGCGATTTGCTTTGTGGCTTTGATGGCCTCTCTTTCAGTCTTTCGTTTGCGACGACGAGCGGAAGGAAGTAAGAAAAAGGCAGCTTGGCCTGGTGGTTGAAGACGTTCGCGGCTGGGCAGGGCAAGTGGTGATTGAAGGACTAGTTGGAACTGCGTAGCCTTGGGCAACGAAGAAGGGAGAGGCGGTGGATAAATGGGAGACGGCGTGCTGGTGGACGCCAGACGTGGGGGGCACGAACATTGTTAGGGGGGGGTGGCGTTGGGGGTCTTTGAGGGCGCTCCTTCCTGGACCGTTCCTTCTGGGGGCGTTCCTTCCTTCCTGGTCAGTCCCTTGCTCAAGCGCTTGTCTCACCAGACAGGCCGGGCCCGAACGACGTCACTTCAGTACGACGTCACCACGTCACCACGTCACCACGTCAGCTGCACGGTCAAACGAGCCTTTGCCGCGTCCTCTGTGTTCGTCAATCCCCGGCACGGCTTGGCTGTGGCAGGGCAAACAACATGTGCTGGGCAAAGCGAGCCGATTGCGAAATGGCAGGGCGAAAGGGGCAGCATGTGCTGGGAGCAGGGGTAAGGAGGAAGGATTCGGAGACAGCCGTAGGTACTCCGTACTGCCAGTGTGAATTGCGCCGACCATGAGCATCTCAGGCAGAGACGAAGAGTCGAAGACGTTGCGCCAATGCTCCCCACTTCTGCACTGCAGCTATGACTGGGTCACGAGTGACGATTATCGGACTTGCTGCTTCTTTGCTTCCTACTTCAGTATTCCGCTTCCGTCTCCTCCGTTTCGTGACCAAAAAGGAACAGGAAGAGCAAAAAGAGAAAGAAAGCGGGCAAAGAGTCGGAAAGACCCTTCAAACATCCCCTGACGGCCTAAAATCTTGGTCCCATGTGCCCAGGATCGGCAAATTGACCCATAATAACGCGGCTGCCAAGCCAGTAACGGGCGTAACGGGCCAATCAGCTTACTCTGAATGGCAGCCGCAACGCCAAAAACTTCGTCACTTGTGCCACACTTGTCAAGTTGTGCCACACTTGTGCCAACGATGCAGGGCAAAATAGGTGGGCCTCCACCATACCGAATCAGGCACGGGACGACTTTTGGAAGACGCGGGAAATCACGTGGGCTTCCGCGAACGCGGCTCCCGATTTCAATTTGGCTATTTAGTGCGGCGCAAGACGCAGGCGTAGGCGCCCACGAAGAACCGAAGAACCGAAGAACCGAAGAACCGAAGAACCCGCCTTGCCGTTTACACGCGGGAAAAGTCTATTTCGCGCAAGGACTCCCGCATCGCTGGGGCCAGGGAGGACGCGGACGGGGAAAAGGGGAAATTTCGGCTGGTCAGCCCCAGAAAATGAAGAGAACACCCACCGTTATGTTCTGTGGGTGTCAATTTCGCGTGGCTTTGTTGGTCATCCTGCATGCATATCAATGGGAGGATGGGAACTGGGGGAGTCGTCGACCTTTTCGCCGATGAATGCTCTGTTGGCTGCCACTGATGAATATCATCGCAACGACATCGGGGCCGGTTTCATGGTACATACATGTACACCTCTCACTGCTTCGAGAAGCAGACCACAATAATGGGTGTGCCTCTGTCGCACGAATTTCCTTTTTTTCGCTGTGTTCTTTATTTCTTCTTAGTCCTCTTTCCTTTTTCATCGACTGTCCCCGCCTCGAGACGGATGATCGTGATCCAGTCTGGACTATGTACTCTGGAGACTAAGGCCCGCACGAAAAACGGCCACCTTCACACACCAGATCGCGGCTACGTCTTTGTGGGCCGTGTTTCCGATGCTTCGTCAAGCTCTGAACTGTGACTGGCAAGAGTGGCAACTGCACATGATTGCTATGAAGCTACGTAGCTTAGCATTTCATCTGTACGTCATAGCAAAGGCCATTCTCATCCGTTTCCAGACTCCAAGCATCTCCCGCATCCTTCCTTCGGCAAAGGGAGGTACAAAAGCGCCAACGGGTGGGGCGCATCTGCCAGGATCCACATCGGTGAGGCATTTCTCATCTCAAAGATGTGCGACAGACTGGCAGTAACTAGTTACGTGACACCACCCTGACCAAACGCATTGCGAGGTCGGGGTCCAGCAGTTGTTCGTGCACCACCACCACCAACTTTTCATGTCACGCGAATTGACTTGCTAAGCATTTCCTAATCGGAGCAAAGCTGAAGTCGTCATTGGTCGGAGAGTAGGCCGCATGCAAGATCATGAATGTCAACCTACGAAGTACCTATCTGCGACAAACGTCCCCTTAGAATTCCGTACGTGCCGCCCTACAGCGTACTCCGTATTTCTACGTATAGACTACATACTCGGTACATCAGATCGGCCGATATTTATTCTAGTGTCCGTACTCCGTGCGCCGTCATCGGATGTTCACAATGTCTGTCTGTCATCTTTCGTCTCTCGAGTCATGCTTCCGCCATCTGGATAAATCGCCGCTGGAAAAAAAAAAAAAAAAAAAAAAGCGCATGCCTAAATTTTTCTTCTTCTCTTTTTCTACGCCATGCGGCACGAGTACTCCATATGATTGGCAATGGCACATTGGCAGTACGGAGTACAGAACTACAATACACATTGGCAATCGCGCATTATGTACCATGGCACAACTGATGGAAAATAGCACCATACGTATTCCATCTTTGCGACACCGACGGCCCGATCTGGTTCTCGAGACGTCATTGCGCGGGCGAACACGCCACCGCATGCCTTTTACACACACACTCCGTTCAAAGTATGTACGTATGTACGTATGTACGTATGTACGAAACCTTGACCATGCCCCATTGCCATCATGGCCTGCTTCTATCATGGCCTGCTTCTATCATGGCCTGCTTCTTGGCACTGCGGTCGGCATACCTACCTAGCATCAACCTCGATCCTGCGGCTTCATCAGTCACCACATGGCGTGGCTGATGTGCGCCAGCCTCTAGACTCCAGGTTCATCCCTGCCATGATGACGCACCGCGGAGCAACTTCAAAGTGCTTCATGCGCCTCCAGGCTCCCACACAAACATAGCCTAAACCACTTCGTCCATGGCTCTCCGTCTGCCCGTTATGCCCCGCTGTGTTCCTTCAAAGTTCACGATCTGTGGTGTGCTTTGTGGGACTTGAGTCATGCTTTGGTGGATATGAAGAATCCTTTTCGATTGCTTGTGTAGATTGCGCACAAGGGGCCTTAATTTTCTTGTGATGTGTTGCGTAAATTGAGTCTTGTTCGCTTTTGTTGATTCGCTCATTGACTCTTTTTTTTGCTTGTGTCGTCACTTGTTTATATGCTGCACACTCTTTTTTTGCCTCTGTTGAGATATGCTGCACACATGCCACACACGACATCGGACAGCTCTTACAGTTTGTCAGTGTCTTGTACACACACACGTGCAACGTCGCAATATCACGCTCTTGACTGTCTATGCTATGAATCTACGTATGTTGTTCCTTTTTTGTCTGTGTATTCTATACATATTAACTCTCATCTATGTACTCGTGTTTCTCAACCACACAACCCTTGTTCATAACCCTTGTTCATGTTGTTTGAGTTGTCTACATGATTACTATGCATATCATCGTGGCCTATCATGTCTTTAAACGCAATCATCAATGTCTTGGCCTAGGCATGATTTCCGCGATGCCTCTCGGCAAACGCGCATTTCTCTCCGTTCGTGTGATCCTGCATCCGAATCCCACTATGTACATACCATCCATCCACCAGTCAATCCATTCTCCACCCATATGGTTTCATGTCGGGTGCATGAACCCTCACGGGAGCTGAGAGCATATTTACGCGGGAGAAAGTCGAAACACCGTGGGCGATCAGACGGCCGAGGCACACTGCAAGCAGGCAAAGCATGCTCAAGGATTTCTTTTCTCTGAAATGCTTGCTATATGTCAGACGCTCCGGTCGCTACATAGGCTTTCAAGAGGTAGCGATCGAAAGAAGGAGCACAATTGAGGGGGGTTCATTATGTATCTTTCAGTTTAAGCATCACGAGGCGCGAGCTGTAGGTACTATAGTCTATTACTACAATCTAAGTATTCAATTAGTATGATGCAGGATAGGGAATTGAGAAAGAGAATATAGGTCGAGGTAAGTATGTACACATAATGAATACACTGAGGATACAACGAAAAGGACACACAGGTCTATCTCCGTCAAACGTCCAGGACCTCAAATTTGAAATTGACCAAGATGGAACACTTGGTCTCCCGACCCTTCATGTCCAGCATCTGAATGAAACTCCACCCCGGCACCACGTACGCCAGCCGCATCGCACACACTGCAATCATTGGATTTTTCGCCCACGCATCGTCGCTCTTGATCAGCATCCGCAGAAACACAAGATCATTGTCCTGATACGCCCACTCCAGCGTCTCATCCCACAGTGGCTCTCTCGCAGGAGGATCAACGTAACTCCACATTCCCTGAATGTGTTGCTTGTACGCTGTCGTTCTTCTTTTATGCGAGTTAAAGTCACCCATAAGCCCCGGGCCGTAGAGCTGGCACGTGAGGTATGGCGTAAGAATCGAGTCCAGGTCACGGCCTTCATTGAGGGGAACGTCCGTGGCGCCCGCAACGCGCAAGCGTAGTTTTTTCCTCTGGCCACTCGAGAATAGGTTTCCGTCGCCGCCATGCCGGAGAGGGGCCGGCTTCAGGACGTATCCTCCCGATCCATCAAACAGCGCATCATTCAGCTGGTTGCTCGTCCCGTAGGTCTGCCAGTTCAGAGCACAGATCTGTGCACCGATTGCCCAGAAGGGCACGGGTTTGAGGTTGGAGGACGAGATGCGCGTGCCCTTGGGGAAGACGCGCATGAGGTGCTTCGCGTTGTGGGCTGCCACGGCCGTAGACTCGGCGGGCAAATGAGATGAGAGCTCCGATTCGGAGACGTTGATGAGATGGTGATGCGGGCCGTTGGTCAAAACGCCCGGCTTGAACCATGAGTTGTCGATGGGCTTGACGGATTGAGCATAAACACCCAGCTCTGCTAGCTCTGGAACAATACCGTCCGTGAGAGTCTTCTTCTTGTTGTCCTCGTATTCTCTCTGGGCATTCTTTGACTCTGCCGTCTCTAGCTCGGCGTTTTCAGGGCCTGAGTCACTGTTCAACTCTGATGACTCCGATGTGGGCTCCAACCCTTCCGGCTGCTCCGCCTCGTTTTCACCAAGACGGTATTCGACTATGACGCAGATGCGCGCCTCTAGGTCTGCCAGCGACACATGCACATTATTATCTTCCTGTTCGCCACGTCCCTTGCGTCGAATCGGCTCTGACAAAAGCCTCTCGCCAAAGACTTCCTTCATGATTGCGGCGAGACGTCTCTGCCCGTGCGCCTTGCAGTGATTCTCCAGCGACAGTAAGATGGGAGTTCGGATAAAAGTGCTGTCAAATGTAGCCATGGCAACCTCTTCGTCATGAACAGCCCGGATGGTCTCGCAGACGGTGCGAAAGGGAATGTGTGACACCAGAGTGAAGCCATGCGTGACTTTGGGCTCGTCCGCATCCGCACTATTGTCCCATGCGTCAATCTCGACGCACCGCGACCCCGTCTTCAGTGCCGTCTCGTATGCTGAAGCGGACGACGAGCCGTACAGCTGGTGAGCCATTAGGTACGTGTTGTGGCTGGAGCTGATGTAGTATTCCGGCAGGGGCCGTGATCGGTCCAGCAACGACTTTGGCATATGGACGTGGGACTTGCTGAGGAGGCCACGCAGCGCCGGCGTCAACTCATCGATACGGGCGCCGGCCTCGTCCTCAGTCATCACCGCGTTGTTGGCCAGGAACCTCCGCAGCCACTTGCCCACCCGAAGCTGCTGTTTCAACAGCTCTGCCTGGCGGGTTCTGCAGCCGTGACTGTCAAGGTCATCTTCGTAGTACTCATCATCCTCGCCGTGTGTGGTTACTGCCACATATTGCACGGGGTTGGAATACCTCAGGATACGAGTCGGCATGTGAGTGGTCTTAGCTGTAGCACGTGAGTAAGACAAATAAGCGATGTTGCGCTGCGGATGAAATCAGGTATCTGGACGTAGGGTAGGTCAGTAGGTGTAGCTTGAAGGATGTCATCGGAGAAGCTGTTTTGTGACTTTGTCTGTGGAAAGTTTGGAACGTTTCGTGTGACAGAGATAAGGTGAGATAAGCAGCAGCTAAACCAGAAATAATGGATCATGGAGGTGCGGGGAGAACCCAAAACAGTAGAGACCCTCTCAATCCCCACGACAAGACAAGCAGACGACACGAACAGCAATCCAGACAGGGTCAGAGGATGAACTCACAAGGATAAAGAAACGGAGCGGACTTGGTGGAATATCTATGCTAAAGCGAAGAAAAACATTAGAGAAATATATATACATACCTACATAGAGGTTCGGTTCGAGAAGGAAAGAGCAGCGAAAAGTACCTAATTATAAGCGATGAGTCGCGGCCCGCGGGTCAAAAGGAAGGGAGCGACCAAGAATAATCCTTGTTATTCCTCCAGAGAGGGCGCACGGGCCACGCACACTCTACGGAGTAGGTACATACAAGCCAGACCTCCCCTAGAAACCATCCCGCATCTCGGTGTACAACAATCGTCTGTGTGGTATCCGGCGTCAGCGCCATCCACCACGCTGTGCCCCTCGGG
>SRPP01000227.1:0-38901 GCA_018360055.1 Claviceps monticola
CGCGTCATATGGGTGGGCGGAGAATTCGATCCATGGCGATCAGCCACTGTGTTGGCCAACAGACGGCCTGGCGGCCCGTTGCAGTCGACGCCAGAAGCACCAGTTTGGATCGTTCCCAAGGCGACGCATTGCAGTGACGCGTACCTCAATAATGTGAGGGCCAATGCAGAGCTGAGTAGGATTCTTGATGAAATCGTGGCCAAGATGAAGTCGTGGGTTGACGACTTTTACGTGGCCAAGGGCCGGTCTCCTCCTCACGCCTAGATAGGGTTAGACTGGGGTCCACAAGGAACTTGAAGGAAGGCCAGAAAAGGAAAGAGCTCAATTTCCACGCTCGCAACCGTGTTGCTCTGGCTATACAAGTTGTACATAGTTAACTAGTCAAGCAAGTTTTAATCACATTCTATGTATTGGTGTGTACATATTACAAAGTACTCTTGTTTGCTCCCACAGAATTGACGTGTTGATGCACTCCATAAATACAAAATGTCAAGTTGAGTATTGACATGCTCTATTCAAGGGCCACGTCTCTGTCGGTGAGTCGATGGATCATGAGACTGCCACTGCTACCGTCGTATTGACGGGTGTTTGCTTGTTTGCTGTGCAGCTGTTCGCTCCATCAGATAGACAGATATCTGCACTGCTGCCCGCTTACTTGTGAAGCCAAGCTATTCAGCGAACCGGTCAACGACGAAAAAGGACTCACCTCTTGAAGACGAAGAAAAGAAAGAAAGAGACAGAAAGTGAAAAGGATACAAATCATCCATCACTCGCCGCACGAGTCACTCCGATGGGCGGCTCTGCATTTACCTCGCGCAGCGACGGTAAACCGCTACACACACCGCGAATGCCCAGAGCGGTATACGAGCAAGTCAAAGCCCAATGCCACCGAATTCTGCGAGATCACTACATCTACGTGGCATCTCCAATCGACGGCCCCGCCAAGTCGGATTTTGGAGACGTCGACATTCTAGTCGCGTGGCCAAGACGCGATGGCGACAACCAGGACCAAAACCAAATTCAAGCCATAGCCCAACTACTCGGCGCGACCGACGTCATCACGCGCGGATCAGATTGCGAATGCAACTTGGCGATCCCCTGGCCAGAGGAACTGAACGACCATGACAGTACAGGACAACAGGAGCCATCAGAGCAAAGACACATTCAAGTAGATGTCCACATCTGTCAGACCCTTCAAGCCCTCGAATGGATGCTACTGAAGCATGCCCACGGCGACATATGGAGCATCCTCGGCTCCGTCATCCGCCCCTACGGCCTCACAATCGACGAAAAAGCCCTCTCGGTACGAATCCCCGAATTGGAATTTCTCAACAAGCGCAAATCCAAGGTCTTTCTCACATGCAACCCCTCCGAAGTCCTTTGCTTCCTCGGCCTCCCCATCCACAACGCCTGGGAGGCCCCCTTTGCCTCTTTCCGCGACATGTACGAATACGTGGCACAGTGCCCCATGTTCTGGGCAGGCCCCGACATTAAGAAAGCCGACGACCTCAATAACGAGCAGCCAAGAACCGCCTCACTTGACGTCCAGACACTCAAAGGCGATGAACGGCGACGACTGAAATCACGACCCGCATTCAATCGATGGATGAACGACTTCGTTCCCGAGTGCCATCGTCAGGGCCGCTATCTCCAAAAACGCACCTCCAGATACGAAGTCACCAACGCAGCTCTCTCCCGGTTCCACGTCTCCCACGAGTATCATTCACGTCGCAAAGAGGCTCTTCTCAAGAGCCAGGAAAACGTCATCTTCAAAGACCTCATCAAGGGAATGATTCCGCACCCGGCGACAATCCCTCTCCCTCATGTGGGCTCTAGTGATGCATATGCCTGTCTGTTCAGGGCGTGTCAGGTCAAGGCCTTGAAGAAGGTGATTGTCGAGGGAGACGAGACATACGGGGTACTGCAGCCACATGTGGGGTTGAAGAATGCAGATGGCTTGTTTGATCTGGATCGCGTGGTTGAGTTTATTGCGCGGCATAAGCAGGAGGTTGGTGAGAAGGCCTTGTTGGTGCATTGTAAGCGATGTGAAGAGACCATGGCTGCGAAAGCTGCCCTGAAGGAGTGACGCGTCTCTGTCTTTTATCATTCCACCATTCCCCCCCTCCCCTGATTTTTTTTTTATTTCACCTCATTTTGCGTAGCAAGAGGAAGTAAGCCAACGAACGGTATGGTCGTTTCATCATGGTGGGCTCAGCACAGAAGAGAGAAGCCAATTCGATCTGGGAATATGGGACATTTGGATCCTTTTATCTGCTTTCTGGTTTGGCGGGCTCTCACTTTGGGTTTTTAGCATGCATGGCATATTCATTCCCCGGTTCCTAGTCACACCTCTTAGTCATTACATTAAGGTATCATGATCAATAGGAAAAACCTCAAGTACCATTTAGTGGTTTCCAAACCGTCCTTCCGTCTTCGTTCCGCCCAGCATATATATACCCTCACGGCCGGCATTTCCCCCCGTGAATACACATCACTCCGTCGCAATATTCCACAGCCCATCTCCCAAGAAATGCGCATCCTCCACAACCGGCCCCTTCCCCTTCTCCTTGACCTCCTCCGTCCCAGTCACCAAAGTCCCCACCGCACACGCCTCCTCCTTTCCCTCCGCTAGAATCACCACCGTCTCCCCCTTGCGCAGCTCCCTGCTCCATCTCCCCTCCCCATCGGCCCGCTGCTCCATTTCCTTCCCCTCAACGAGCTCCTTGTCCGCACCATCCATAGGCAGTCTACCCCCCTTGGAGGTCAGCCCAGGCGCCATCAAGGTCGCGCCCGAGAGCACAAACCGGATGGCGCCTCTATCGATTCGAATCGTCGGGAAGCCCTGCGGGAAACGATGCACGAGCTTCAGGTGCGGGATGAGAGGACCTGATGCGCCATCTAATTGGTAGAAGATGGGTTCTGATTCGAACACGTAGAGCGTGTTGCGGTCGGGGAGCTTCATGCTCGAGAGGGAGGCTTTCTTGGGGAGGATCTCGTCCATGTGCGGGGTGAGGAGGGGGTAGCTGTTGAGGAAGGATTGGCGGAGGGATCGCTGGACGGATGATTTAAGCTTTTGCTTTGGGGAGGGAGATATTCTGTGAGCCGGATAACAGGTCAGTCTATGGCGTTTCAGGCAGTCCGAGATTGAGACGGGTGGTACTTGCTCTTTTTTGAACATTGTGATGGTTGAGGAGACCCTGAGATCTCTTGGGGGTTCGGAAGATTGTTGAAGCGCAGAGCACGACTCTGGGGGAAACCAATCTGGTGAATAGAATAGAATGTTTTTATTTGCTAAGATCGGAGGAGTCTTCCGTGATGTATCAGTGGTGGTGAAGCTGATCAGAAGTAGAGGGGAAGAAGGGATGGATGATGGGAAGATTTGGAATGGTAACTAGTGAGTGAGCTGGTGAAGTGCCCCGCAGTTTTGTCATGGCGGGGTAACTCAGGACATGCAACTGCAAGTTGTCAACGGCTCGGCTGTCGCCGGGTCTGGCAACGTTTCAACAACACGGGATAGTCAATATGTGCGGTCGAGAAAGAGCACATACTATGTCTCGCCGCTAGATTTGGAGATTGAAGCCTTTGGCGAGCTTGACAATCACATCAATCACATCATGCTTGTACCACTTCTCAAACACCATGGCCAGCACCCGGTTGCCTAGAAGCCCCTCTCGCTCCCTCTCTCCCTCACCCTGTTACATATTGTCAGTCGAATTGGATTGTATGCGTTACAGCCCCATCTGTGCAAATAATACACATCCAGCCTGCAGGAGAAACGATAATCGAAACGTTTCAGGCGCGGAAACCTGGCAAGGCGCCATGATGCGCTGATCTGCCGATTGCTTGCCCTTGAGAAAGTATATTTCAGTCTTGCAACCAGATCATGAATGTATGTGCAGCCACAGCCGCGCCACAGCAAGACCATGATAAGGAAAGACTACATAACGGCGTCGTTGTGCTCGTATCGGAGAGTCTCCTGCCAACAAGCTTGTTGCGCCAGTCGTCAATGAAGAGCGGTGACGATATACCACAGTACATAGTACGGCTTCAGGGTCCAGCCTCCAGGCGGACGAGGAGACCCTTGTTGTGTTCAACGTGTTGGTTGAGTTTCATCTTCCGGACCGGGCCATCTGCATTTCGACGAATGGTGTAATAGGATTGTACACATGGCACAAGGGGCACAGGATCACAGAACAGGAGACACAGATGAGATGGTGTTGGACATCGGATGCAGTCTGCAGTTGGTTTCACAGTGCTGATTTACGTTGCGTGGCTCTGCAGCCGTCAGCGTTCCTACTCGCCTGCTGCCGCCAAGTGGGGCCACAAAGCCCGCACTGCCAAGCTGAAGCCGGTGGCCCGTGCCTCACTGGTCTGATATTCAAAGCTCTTCCCCTTTCCCTCCTTCATGTCATGCCCGCTAACTCCCGCTCCCGACTCCTTAGCTCTGTACTTTTTTTTTGAGCTCCATATTGCTTGTCGGATCTACAATCGACGACCACATCGCTACAGCTGATTTATTTGGATTTTGGCTTCTGTTTGCTCGTCAACCCGCTGCCAGTTGGATTCTTTCGCTTCTGGTGTGCAAACTTCACTACCAGACCTTCAACACCCTCGGGACCTTGGCTCTCAGGAGCCGCTTCTCTTGATCTTCGTCTCAATACCACGCCAAGCCAGCCATGCGATCCTCCCACCACCTGAGCGTGCTTCTCCTCGCGGGCAGTGTCGCAGCCATGCCCCGGCACGAATGTATCTCGACTCATGGCCACGTCCTCGACGCTTCCACCGACTGCGGCGACGCCATGATCGTCGAACGCTGCTTCGCTGCGCTCTCCCGCTTCGACCAGTCTGATCTGCGCGATTGCTTCGTCCTAGCCGGCTGCCCTGCCAATCAAGCCGACCTGCAGGCCGAGAACGTCGTCCGTCGCTGCAGCATCATGGAGGCGGAAGTCCAGGATCTAAAGATACGGCAGCCGGCCAACAAACCCTCCGCGCCGTCGCCCACACTCCCAGGACAGGTCATGCCCCGAGACACGGCCTCGCCCGCGCCCACGCCCGCGCCGACCGGCAACGGCAACAAGTTCGGTGAGGCTTGCTTCAAGACTGGCATCACCTCTACCATGACCTGCAGCAACGACGTCGTTGACGGCAAGCTGAATTCCCAAGATTGCCATCACGTCCCCGTCACGACAAGCGACTGTCTCCACGGCTACATCTGCACCATGGACAGCAATCACCAGGATGTCTGCATGCAGGCCCACAACTCCCTCGACACGGGTGGCATTATCATTGCCGCCATCTTTGGCTCCTTTATCATTATCGGTCTCGGCTACATCATCTTTGCGTGCTGCCAGGAGCGCAAGCAGAACAAACAAATCGCCAAGAAGTTCGAAGCTACGGCTCTGGCCCGTGCGGCTACCATGAAGCAGCGCGCTCAGGATGTCCGCGTGCCGCTCATTGAGCAGACACACGATAATGGCGCTGGTCCTAATCCCTTCCACGACTCTGCCGGGCATGCATAGACGTGTGTTATGCGTTGTTGTGTGATTGTGATCCTACAGCTGCTGTGTGGAGATTTGCCTTGCAGACGTGTCTTGTTTCGGAGTCTGTGATGATAGCGTTGGTTCTCGAGCCTATGACGATGGCGAGTTACATATAACATACGTTTCTGTCTCGTAGACGACCCGTGTTGGCATTTCCAGAATTTTTTCGTTTTTATATATACATGTAGATTCAGTGTTTACTCTGTTTTGGTATGAGCCTGGTTGATAAGGAAGTTGAATACAGTTCATCTAGCATACCCTAGCACCCGAGCCGTGTTTATATGTATATGTACGCGCATTGTTCTCTTAGTCGATGCACATATGTGGAGGCAGTAGCGTGACGAGGACGTTGATGAGACACAGACGCCTTCCTGTCTCTAGACGACGAGCTACAAAGCTCACCGATTCTGTCTTGACATGAGATAGTGTGTGATGTCGCGCTATCTAAGATGTGCTGTCCTGGGCTCAGTCTGTTGCAAGACATATTATACTGTAAAACCTGTAATGTACACAAAGACGAAGAAACGTGTGATATATACACAAAACTACGGACAGTAGCATCGACCACAACCCGACATCCACATCCACAGCACACCTTCAGACTCACACAACGCAACTCCTATTGTCTACACACAAAAGAAGCCCGTCTTCTCAAAACAACGCACATACCTTTCCAAATCGTACGCCAGCCCGCGCATCAGGCTTGCCGGCACAACGCCCTCCTGCCACGACAAGCCGATCGTCAAAGGACCGCCAGAGACACTCGCCAGGCCCAGACCAAAAGGCGGTCCGACGGGCATGGCGCCGTTGGTGAAGTAGGCTCTGGATATGGTGAATGCGGGGGTATTAGGGGTGGCACTCTTTTCTTGATGGCGCGGTGATGGAGGAGCAGCATCATGGTCTTGTTTCTGCTGTTGTTGTTGTTGTTGTTGTTGTTGTTGTTGTTGTTGTTGTTGTTGCGCTGATGAAACAGATCCAGTACCAGTACCGAAACCAGAACCAGAACCAGTACCGAAACCAGAACCAGAACCAGAACCAGAACCAGAACCAGAACCAGAACCAGAACCAGAACCAGAACCAGAACCCAGGTCCAAAACACCAATATTGCTCAGCTCCCATGACTCACGGCGGGGTTGCCCATCCTTTTTCCGTAAATACGCAAACCAATCAGGCACAAACCTCAGCAGAGACGTGAGGTCGTTATTAGGGAGTGTACTTGTACGTGTTGTCAGGTGAGCCTTCATATTGTGCGCGAGGGACCATATGAGGGAGGTGAGAGCTTTCGGGGAGGGCGACGACGACAACGACGACGACGACGACGACGACGACGCACCGATCTGGCTACGTAGAAGGGTAATTTCTGGCGCCGCAAAGTCATACAAGTGCGTGGTAACCAGCACAGACAGCATATCCTCGAGATGGAGATCCCGCGGTAAATACGGCCGCAGACTTATCGGCGTGGCGGCGCAAAACCACACGGTGTCTTGGGCAGGTAGCCGGGCAGTCAGGGATACAAGAGTCAGGACATGAAACAGCCCAGTCAGCGACGTTACGTGGCTTCGGCACGCGGCAAGGAGACGATCCAGCAGTCCGCGCGGGAGACTCACAGGAATCGTGCGAGTGACATACGGTCGAGCAAGATCAATCGGCGCGGCGTGCCATGGCGGCGGCGGCCGAGAGCACAGCATCGCGGGTGCCAACTCAGTCCACAAGGATTTAACGGCAAAGATAGGCGACAGCGACGCCGGGATCAGCGCCTGCAGAGCGGGTAAGCCGGCCGGCGGCAAGGATATGCTTCGAAGGGCAGCGGCGGCAGGCAAGTCATCGTGTTCGGCCTCACGTTCACATACTAGCCGATTTAGCTGCCGCAGTAAATCCTCGTGGAATATGCGCCCGCTCGTGCCGTCCAGAAGCGCATGATGATACGCAAAGACCACGTCCTGCGCCCGAATGCCTGCACGGGAAAATGGCTGGGCCGCCTCTCCCGGTGCTTCTACCACCTCGATGCGCCACGCCGGCCGCCGCGCCACGTCTACGAAGCGTTGATCATGGTGCTGAGCGTGAAGCGCCGAAATGGCCTCGTCGTACTCTTGCTCTGAGTTGCAGTGTAGGGTTGAGAAGGAGACGTGATGAGCGAGGTCCACGTGCGGGATGTGGCAGAAGCGGGCCGCGTTGGTGTGTTGGTCGAGGATGCCGACGTGGAGCATAGGCTGAGCGAGGATAATGCGTTCGAGGGCGGCGTAGAGGAGGGATGGGGTGATGTGGGGTGTTGACCGTGATGATAGTGATAATGAAGTTGGTGTTGAGGGCGTTACCTCTGCCGACTCCGACAACGCCGACACTGGTGATGTGTAGCGGCAAGAAAGCACAACCGAGAGGTAAAGGCCCATGTGGTGCCGGCTAGAGCTGATGAGTTCACTGAGAAGGTGAGCTCGAGTTACATAATCTCACGGGGACAGGGGAAAGAAAGATGTCATCGGATGCTCACATCGGTTGCAGCGGCCGGAGGACGACATCGTCGCTCACAGTAGTGGCACTCATAGTATTGATGAGGCAGCAGACTGGCAACAATGAGATTGATCCAAAAAGTCTAGTGGAGTTCCGCGTTGAGATCCACGTCAAGGCACCCGAAGCGGAGAAGCGAGCGCTGCAACTTGCTGCAAGTCCTCGACTCAGTATGAAGGAACTGGTACCGGCCGCCAAGGAGTTGGTGTCTAGCACTCGGGGAATGTTACCAAGAGCCAGCCAGTACTGAAGAGTCGTGTCGAAGAGTCGAGAGACAAGAGGTACAAATTTACACAGTCAGTCAGTGATCACAGCGTTAATATCATCGTCAAACGCCAATGCTTATCAGGAGTCAGAGTCATTCAAGATTCAAGAAGCAAAACTACTCGTGGGTGTTGCCAAGTGGGGCGTAGCGCACTACATACAACACCTATCTATGTAGTACTAATCAAGAGAAATAAGAGAAATTGAGCCGCTGCTGTCGCCGGTTACAGCAGCGTTGTCTAGTGTCATGCCATGGCCCGTAGCGGACAATAGTTGTCTGATCTCCTGCTGGGGGAGAGAGCCAGGGCACAGCCAACTGCCACTGGACCAAAAGGACTACATACATACATAGAATCCGAAGTCGGCAGCTTCGGATCTAATTGGCAGTCATACGAGGCACGAGGGCTCTGTCTGGTACATAGCGGCCGTGACAGGTGTAACCTTTTGAAAGTGACACCTTAGATATGTAGTGAGGTATCCTTTTCAAAAGGTTACACCCACGAGTATCAGAAATCCGATTAAATACTCCGCGGCAAGCCATTGCCACAACGCCCCTTTGGGCTTGAGCCACTTCTCCTCATTAGACAACCCTGAAGAAATCGTGTGCCACAGCGCAGCGGAGGCTGCACATTTCGTGTTTGCCTCTTTCATTTCATCAGTGACTCGTGAGGGTATGGTGCGGGGCTTTTCGACGCGTCTACTTTCAATGGTCAACAATCCTTTTTTTGCCCACTCGTGCTGGCCAAACACACTGGAGAGGCATCCAATGAGTCTCATCGTGGACAGCATGATCAAGATGATCCTTGCGAGACCAACGACAAAGAACAATGCATTGATGGAGGAAGTACGGGGAACAATAGGAAAGGGCCGGCGCCAACGAGGCAGGGATTGGAGGGGCGGGGTCATCGGTGATCAGCTGGACACATTGAAGGGGGGGATGAAATAATCGCCCGCCAGTACGGAGTACATGCATACCTACGCACAGTTGTATAAGAATACATAGTTGTATGTATGCACTCCTTTGCCGTGTTGATGTTCTGAGACCTATACCTAGACGCCGTACGGCATCTACATACATAGCTGCAGTACGACTTCGGCAATGTATCCCGAGCTGTTACTGCCCCTGCCCGCCGGGCCGCCGCGCATTTTGGTTCATGTGATTGCGGTTGAAGTTTGAAGTTTAAACGGCACGCCCCACTTTTGAAAAATCCACCTCTCACGTCTCATCTCATCTCACCAACACCATCAACACCATCAACACCATCAACACCATCAACACCATCAACACCATCAACACCATCAACACCATCAACACCATCGACACCATCAACACCATCAACAACATCAAAAACATCGCCATCGCCATCGCCTCGCAGCACATCACCATCACCACGCTCTACACCGCACAATCATACACTGACATTAACACTTGCTTCCACTCTCACCTATTCGTAACTTAACCCACAGCAAAGATCACCCATGAAAAAAACCCGCACCTCCACGCGATCCCACAAACCACGCCCCCAAACCCACGCCTATCAAAGCAGCTCCCCCTCCCCAAACGCCTCACCACCCCAATCTCCTCCATCGCGTCGCGATCGCCGTTACCCCTCCTTCACAGCTCCCGATCCAGCCCCAAGTTCCGACCAAGAACGAAATGAAGCGGCCTCGCCCCCCAAAACCCCCAGCCGCCATCCCAAGAAGAAGGCTCCAGCGGCCGCCGCGGCCGGTAAGCCCACCCGAGCAGGCACATACCGGGACGTCGAGTCCGTAACAACAGACACGCAACTCAAAGGCTACACGGGCCCCTATGACCGAGCCATACGCGGCCAAACCCTCGTTACGACATGGTACGGCCCTGACATCGAAAACATCCGCCTCCTGCAAGCCCTGCAACGCCAATGGATCCCCTGGACCGTCTTGCCGCCAAAATACATCACTCCTTCCGAGGAAGACGAACAAGGCCCTCATAATCCCCCTTCAGCCCCACCACAACAGACCAGGCGCGCCTTCCGCCAAGAACATCACCACCCAGGTAGCTATGTAGCCTTACACGGAGACGCCAGAACTTCATACCAGCAGCCCAGACTAGGAATCCGACTCGTCATGGGCCCTTCGGACCCGCATACCCACGAGCAGCACCACGAATGGACCATGTATCCCGGCGATGCCTTCTCCCTAACGCAATCATGGCTGCCGTATCACGAGGATCCTTCAGAAGAGAAGCTTCCAATGGGGTGGATGCTCGACGCAGGAGGTATAGTCACCGGAATGGATTGGTGTCCGCGCCAGGAGCCAGAGTGCACGCAGCTGCTGGCCTTAGCTGTGCTTCCGCATACAGACCAGGAGAATTACCCCTACGAGTCGGAGCACCAGCGGCCGGATTTTCAGCGCCATGGGACTGTGCAGATGTGGGCGATGGATGGGGTAGAGATGGATGGGGTGATGCGACCTTCGTCGCGAGTTGCGAGGCTCCGGAAGACGATTTGTATGGATTTTGGGCGTATCAATCGCGTGAGGTGGTGTCCTGTGTCGGATGCGACGAAGCGGTATATGGCGGTGTTGTGTGGGGATGGGAGGGTATGCGTTGTGGCGGATCATGATCAGCAGGGCCAACCGGATGGACAAAATGGACAGGATGGCCAACAACACGATTCAATCTTTGGTAAGCTTTCTTATTTCATCTCTTGTATATATGTGTGTGTTTGTGTGTTTGACTATATGTATCTGCCTCCTCCTGCGTCCTACGTGACATTGGCCTACACCATTGCTAACAAGTAACAGAATACGTTGTTCAACCCGAGGCAACGCTCACGCTCCAGGATGAAGACAGCGTCAAGGCAACAGCCATAGCGTGGGCTACGCTCAACAGACTCCTCATTGGCTATTCTGACGGCTCCATCGCCTTATGGTCGCTCGACCCGTGCTTCCTCATCTCGCGATATCCCGTCCATCACAGCCTCGTGGTTGACCTGGCCACCGCATCTCCCTCGCACCCCTTTCTGGTAGCTTCTACCCCAGTCGGTGGCGTGTCCAAGCTGGTAGACCTGAGCCGTCCCACTATCGAGACCACAGAGGTGCAGACCAACGCGGTGAGCTGGCAACCCAACATGTTGGCCTACAGCCATCATCTACAGGGCTTTTACTCCGTGTATCCGTCTGCCAACGCACTCAACACTATGGTGTCCTTTATGCACCAGCGCTTCTTCCCCATCGTGCGACGAGTCTTTGTCGGCGAAAGCTACAACTCCAGCCTGGCTGTTGGACGGACCCATCCTTTCTTGTTGGTAGGCTCGACTGACGGATCACTCTGGTCCCTCAACCCACTGGTCGAGTTGTTCAACAGCCGACGCGGACCAAGCGAACGCCTCCGAATGTTCCATCATGAGCATCGATCTAAGCAACTGTTCCCTCAGGGGTCTCCTGCCTCCGAACGAGGAGCCTCTAGGTTTCTCCACGGTTTTGCCACGGAAAAGGCTCGAAGGCCCAAGGGTGAGGTGAAATCGCAGCCCCCCAAGAAGCAAAAGAGGCCGAGCAAATCTAATACTGGTCCGGGTCCTGGTGCTGACGACGAAAACGAAAACGAGAACGACGATGACGATGATGACGACGAGGCGGCTGGCATCATGGATCCAACCCGAGGCATCGTCTATGAGCCTCTCTCAAGAGTCACGACCGTCGAGTGGAATCCAAATCCGCAATTTGGATGTTGGGCAGCCGCGGCTACAGCGAGTGGTCTGGTGAGGATCATGGACCTCGGTTTGGATAACGCTCCCGGCTGATGATACGGGGATCAAACTGCTGGCTGACAGAGAAGGGGGCAATCCTTGTGGGCTGCGGTTGGTACAGCCTCTTCATTCCAAAGACACACACTGCGCGTGGCCCAGACCATGGTGGTTGTCAAATGCCTTGGCCATGCCGTAAAAATGCGTCGCAGCAGCTAGGAGAACAAACATGTGGAAGATCTGATGGGAGCTGCCCCAGATGTCGAACGACCCTGGCGAGCTGCGTTCCGGCCAGCGCATCTACCCACGTTCTGTATTAGTGGTCGTCTCAAGTCGTCTTCACCGCATCAAAGACAACTTACAGCGTATAGAACAGCGCCAATGATATACATGGCCCCTTGGGCGATCACTAAGCTGATGCTCATGCGATGCTCGAGCCCCGAATATCCGTAGATTGTAACACCATGGATGACTGGGACAACGCCAGAAAGGCCCAGCCCGATAAACATGCTCGCTCGATAAGGTCGCCACTTGGGAGTGCGAAAGCGCTCAACCCAAGATACGACGCCACATCCAGCCCCAAGCATGCAAATCTAGTGCAAGTAGAATCAGTATAATGCTCAAAACAATAATCAACCTGATTAGAGAACAACGGTTCAAATGGAAAAAGGCCAATGCCCCAGCTCATGCAGGGTTGGACCCCTTAAAGTTCCAGCTCACCAAGTAGAGATATGTCGACATCAGCACAGGTCTGCAAAAGAAGCCATAATACATCGAAGGCACATAACTGCCCACAATCAGAGCCACAATGCCCGTGTAGTCCAGCTTATTCCCCCACTTCGCCACAGCCTGGCTATGGTCCGACAGCGCGTGGTACGTCGCGCTCATGCCCAGGCACAGAATCGCGCCCATGAAGAAGCACGCAAAGACGAAGACGTCCGACGACGTGGCCTCCTCGTACCGCGGATGAATCACGTAATACACGTATGCCGCGCATGCAACCGCCACCAGCGCCCCAACGAGGTGAGACCAGATATTGACGGACTCATTGTGCAGGTAGAATAGAGATTGGAAGGAGTGCACATAGGAGGCGCGCATGTCACGATATCCGGAATGGATGAACGCGTTGTCGCGGCGCCATGGGGGGAGGTCGTCCCAGAAGAGAAGAAGCCTGGAGTTTGCTTTTTCTGCCTTTCCATTTCTGGGGAGAGATTGAGCTGGTGTGAGTGTGGGAGAGGTGAGTCCAGTCTTTGGCTCCGTGATGGTCGTCGTCGTTGAGGATGAGGAGCGTCGATGGCGGAGACCAGCTGGTGACTTGGACGTGGATGTGCCTGACATTGTCTGGACTCTGAGTTGTCTGATTGCTTGCGTTGTTTGGATGCTTGCTTGGGCCAAGTTCATGTGGTAATAATGTAATGCTTCTGCTTGAGATGCAGCGGGAAAAGATGCTTCTAATCAAGACGTTTCAGGAATGAGAGCTGCGTTGTTGATCTTGTAAACTGTTGGGACTTGGCTTGTGCGCGATGAGCCAACTAGCTGGGGCGGCTCTTCGGGATACGTATCGGTACTCAACTTAAGACGGCACCAGTCAGTCCTGAGCACGGATGCCGTCTGCACTCGAATTCTTCTCAAGTTCCTGGTACGGAGATTATTCGTCAAATCGTCTAATCTAGTTGCTGCATTTTCCAGACGACTTGTGAGTTTTCTGTGAACGATGCTGTACCGGTTCGTAGATGTTGGACCATCAGATACCGTGAGTACATATGTACACATACATACTCTGTATACCTGCTCCGTTTACAACTTACCTACTATGTACATTAGGTAGGTACCAATCGATCGTTGGCTCGAGGTGTCACGTGTTACACACATCTGGAGTCACTGCGGAGTCGTGAGTGGAGGAGCTTTTCCGTAGCTTTTTGTTGCACAAAAGAGTGGGCGCAGCCGTCTGGCCACTGGTTTGTGCTGTACATGCCCCTATATACCCTGCGACACTTTTTTTTTGTGCAACGCCCGACCGACGCGGACCAACGAACCAGCGCAGTAACCCGAACCGCCATATCTAGACAGAACTCCCGCAGCGAAGAATCCAAACATTTCGACTTCCTCTCACACCGCTGCGCGTCCTATCAAAACTATCGTCAGCATGGGCGGCCAGAACAGACAGAGTTAGTGCAAACCTCAAACGCGACGCCATAAAACGAACGAGACGAAGGAAATTCTCAATAGTAACGCATTCTTGCATGACAGACGGCACCGCCGCGCCCTTGAAAAAGGCAAAAGACAAGAACAACGTCGATCGACGAGGACAAAGTCCAGACGAAGATGACTTGAGGGCCCAGGAGGCGAGGAAGAAGGGTTTGTTAGATCCGAACCCCCGGGCATGAAACCAAACTTAAACGAAACACCGGGCATGACTAACCATTGTGATTTTCTATCTGTAGCCGATGCGCAAAAAAAGGAATTGGCCAAACAAATCGCTGGCAAGAAGGGCCCGTTGAACACTGGATCTCAGGGGATTAAGAAAAGCGGCAAGAAATAAATGACAGGCCAGAGTCGTTGTACATGATTTTAGGATATGCGGCTGTCGCGCGAGGCGTTGCTTTTGGATTCGATTTGATGTTCACTCGTCTGTGGTCCCTCTGTCTGTGTGTCATGTTCCTTTCCGTCGTCTGCTTCTGCCCTTGTTCTCACGCGTGGCTTATGTCGCTATGTTTTCTTTGAAAGCGGTATAGTACAGTCTAAGCCAAGGGTTTCCGCCTCTTGGACCGGTCTCCCCAATCGTAACTTGAATGTCTTTGTCAGTTCCATCGACAGCTGGGTTGTCGCGTCATTCGCATATATAGCAAGGCTTGTGTAGTGGCCAATGTTTGTCACGTGCTTTGGAGGAGATTGATATGGCAGACAATCGAAGCATACCTCATTTATTGCGGTGCTTTCTAACAAATCGACTAATCTTGACATCTAACCTGATTCCTGAAACATCGATGCGAGCCAAGTAATGTATCCATAGATAACGGTATATGTGTTTTGTGCCTGGACCTTTTGCAAAGTCGCGCCTTTGCGCAACTACATACCTTAGGAGGTAGGTACATAGTGGGTTCAAGAAGATATTGAGGATTCGAGGCGCGACCTGCGAGTCTGCGACACCCCTTGCGCAAGTCCTACCAAAAACTTTCCGTCTAACATTTTTGCCTTCTTCGTCGTCCCGCAGAATGGACACAGTAGGCAAACACAACAAAATACAGCAGCAGCTTAATCATCTCCGAGGGAAGCGATAGACAAGTACTTCCAACATCAACTGGTCCTGACTCCTGCCGCCTGTCGCCTGCGACGTCAAAGTGGGGTAATTGACGGCGATGTCTCGCTCAATTGTTAGCCAGTGCTTATGTAATGTTCGTGTGTAACACCAAGCTCTCCACCGAGACATCTCCTCAAGGTGTTGCGGCTTGCCCATCAATCATTCGCGCTTGAAGCAAGCAAGCATCCAACGCTGTTCTTATTGGCGATTGTTGTCGTTGCCCCTCAAAGGCTCATATTTGGTATCGCTCACGCCCAGCGAAAGCAGATAAAGTCGCCTGCTCAAGAAACCAATGACCACGGCCCAGACGAGTCAACGCTGATCTGGTTGGACTCTTTCTCCTACTCGCGCGCTGGTCTTCTTTTCTGATCGTTCTGCTGACCCGGTACTCTCTATTTCGTGATAGGATCCTTGTCAGGGTCTAGCACGTACGAGATGGCATCCAGCTCGGATGAGGGCGAAATTATTGAAGGTGGACTTGGGAATTTGAAGGCAACTTCACTCACACGCCATTTAGGAAACGGTATTGACCGTCAGGATAGAAACCGAAGTAGACAGTCGTCTCCGGATCACGATACTGCTTCCAAGTACAGCAGCTCTTCCCGTCGAAGCCGCTCGCCCCGCGGTCATAAACGCACGCGCGACGAGAGAGACACGTATGGCCGTGGACGCGACCGCGACTCAAGGCACAATCGTCCCCGCTACGAAGATGATTGCAGGGACGATTATCGGAGACCTCGCATATCCTACGATGATATAGATCGGCCGAACTCGCATTCCCATTCTGGCAACTCTGGTCGGCGACGGAATGGGGGGGGACGCGAACAAGACACGGACCGCTCCTATGGTGGCGATCGCGGCCGCTATACAGAAAGGGACGCCACGCGACACCATGAGAGACAAGCGCACTCTCGAAGTCGTTCTCCTCCATATGCGCGCAATCAATTCGGAAGGCCAGACGCGGCACGGAGCAAGCGAGAGGGCCGCTACGAAGAGTACAATCAAGCCAAGACGCTTCCATACGATGATGATGACCGCTCGGGGCCAAGACATGCCCATAATCGCTCGCTTGTAGGAAATAACTCCCATTCCCGTGACTCTTTTCTTGGTGATCGAGAGAAAAATGCTGCCAAAGACAGAAATCACTATAGCCAGTTCAGACAAGCGGGGCCACAGCCGGAGGAGGCTGAGCCTGAAGCAGACTATGAAGAGCCGCCAAAGATTGACGAAGATGCAGAAATTGAACGTCGACGACGGCGCCGGGAGGAGCTGTTGGCAAAAGCTAGCTCTGCCACTCCCCTACTCCTTCACGCTGTGGGTGTAGCCAGCGACAAAGTCGCCCACATGGCATTGGCATCACCGGCCTCGACACAGCCGGACACTTCTCTCAAGGCCTCATTCAATGGAGAGACTCCACGGACACCTCACTCCGGTATGTCATGTGTCTCTCATTACTCAATCATGGCCAAAACCCAAGATTAGTGAACTCCTGTTAACTCGTTTCAGACCACACGTCGCCTCGCTCGCCAGGACAGTCTCCCGGTGGTCTCCACATACTTAAAGATAACGACCTGATGAACACACACAACGAAGAACAAGGCACCAACGATGAGGACGGTCCCTCGGCTGCCAACTATGATCCGACGGCGGATATGAAGGAAGATGAGCGTCGACACGAGCTCAGAAAGGGCCACGGCGTCCTCATGAATGGTGGGAGCATAACAGAGACAATTGAGAGCAAGGAGAAAAACGGGCAGAATGCGGACACAACCGCCTCCGCCTCCGCCGATGCAGCCATCAAAGACGCCAATGAAGATGACGACGAATTTGACATGTTTGCCGAAGATATTGACGTGGACAAATATGCAAGCAAGCACAGCGCGGCTGTTGAGGGGGGAGTCGCCGCAGCTGACGCAGAGGGAGCCCAGGTAGACGACAAAGGCGGCATCCTCGAGGGCGACGACAAGGATGGCTACTACAAGATCAGAATCGGTGAGGTTCTCAATGGTCGCTACCAGATTCAAGCCACTCTTGGACGGGGCATGTTTTCAGGGGTCGTTCGAGCAGTTGACATTTCTTCCAAGCAAATAGTTGCCATCAAGATGATGCGAAACAACGATGCGCTACGCAAGGGGGGATACACGGAAATTGCGATTCTGCAAAAACTTAACGCCGCCGATGTCGAAAACCGGAAACACATTGTCAAGTTTGAGCGGCATTTCGACCACAAGGGCCATTTGTGCATGGCCTTTGAGAACCTAAGCATGAACCTTCGCGAGGTGCTGCGGAAATTTGGCAACAACGTCGGCATTAACCTCGCTGCTACACGAACATATGCGTACCAAGCCTTTGTCGCGCTGACCCATATGCGCAAATGCAGCATCATCCACGCAGATCTCAAGCCCGACAACATCCTCGTTAATGAACAGCACAATGTGCTCAAGATTTGCGACTTGGGCACGGCGATTGATCGATCCGATGCGGCCACGGCACACACCCAAATCACACCGTATCTCGTCAGTCGATTCTACCGAGCCCCCGAGATCATCCTCGGCATGCCGTACGACTACGGAGTCGACATGTGGTCTATCGGGTGTACGCTGTATGAACTCTACACGGGGAAGATCCTCTTTGCCGGCGACAGCAACAACCAGATGCTCAAAGCCATCATGGAGGTTCGCGGGAAGTTCACGCCCAAGCTTTTTCGAAGGGGCCAGCTGTCAGCAGCGCACTTTGATGAGCAGGGTCACTTCGTGAGTGTTGAGAGAGACAAGGTCTTGGGAAAGGTACGTCAATTTGTCTTTGAAACTGCGATTTCGTTTGTTTTTGCTCTTGCTTTAGTATTTTTTGCACTGTCTGCGTTCTTTGCATAATATGGCTATGAGTTTTTCTTCGGCTGCCTTCTGAGTCATTCTTGTTGGGCAAGAAACGACGCAACTCCCCCCAACCACCGCTTTGACGTTGTTTCCCCATGATCTTCCACCCAAGACAGTGTCGCACGGGTAGACATGCAGCGGGTCAGTACGTCTATCATGTTTGCTCGGCGCTTGCGCCATTATACCCTTGCGTCTTCTTTGAAGCCGTTCCTCGAAGCAATTTGTCATGCAGTCATGGAGGCTTGGTGGCTCTCCTCCTGATGTAGCCTCGTCGTGGGAAAGCCAGGGGTAGGTGAAACATGCATCATGGGGTTGGATGCCTGTCAAGTTTCGTCAGCGCCAATCCCGCTAAGACGTGACGGGCGGATGCTTGTCATCGAACCCGCGGTCGCATATACGTTCATGCACGAGCACGCGGCAAAGCATGCGACAGCATGAGGCACCATACAACAAGACAAGTATGCGGGCTCATCGGGCAAGATGCGTGGCGAGATCGCAGCTTAGGCCGGCGCCAACCGCTCAAATGGATCTCGAATGGTGCTTTTCAGTTCTTGGCTGACCACTTTGTACTCCATCGTCGGCTTTTGACGTTGAAATGTACCGTGTTGAGCAAGTTTCCCTTATCTTCCTTGTTTAGCATCATGTTTCGCCCATTCAGCACGTCCACAACCGATGCAAAGCTGACAGGACTTCAACCTCAGACCGCTATGAGAACAATGGTCGTCGTCAAGCCAACGCGCGATCTCCGCACTCGTCTCAACGCCGCCTCAGCAGGGATGAATGATGCAGAAGCACGCCATCTCAACCACTTCATCGACTTGCTGGAGCAGTGTTTGGCTCTGAATCCCGACAAGCGAATCACGGCAAGCGAGGCGCTCAAGCACCCCTTTTTTACGTCCAAAACTGCCACATCGAACGGCAGGCGATGAAAGAGTCTTTGGGTAACTTGCAACGAGCTGTCTGTCTACATGTTTTCTCTTGTACAATGTCTTTTATTTGTCTGGCGTTTGGGCGTTTTCTGGCGGAGTACAGTATTGGGGGATTGTGTTGTATCACAAATCATGCAGCAACGCACAAGGCGAGAACACAGAAGCAAGCCCAATTTTTAATTTGTACACATACTTTTGCAAACGCCCTTGCTCGTCTGATCAAGTCGGCTGTTTCCGTGGCCGACCACTGTAGCTTGTGATGTCCCGTCGAGATACATGAAAGCCACCATGAGTAACCAATTAAGTGTATCCCCAACGAATCAGACTTCCTAGTCTCGGCCACGTTGATTCAGATGTCCGCCGGTGGCCAGATCCCAACGCATTAAGTGGTCATCGGGATCAAATGGCTTTGTGGCACGGTCGTCGATCGATCCGTTGTCGACGGTCGTACTTGAACGAACTTGAACTCCTCCAATGGATGGAGCTCGGCTCTGTGTACCCGGTAGGTGGAAGCGGAAACAAGCAGACATCTGATTCCCGGACTGAAACCGCATCTGAACCAAGGCACTTGAAACTGAAGGTGGCTGCATATCATAGATGTCCCTTTTGGTCGTTGACTGCATCATACGGATATACTTTCCTTGATTCTTTGCTCAATATTCTTGTTTGACGTTGTTTGTACGCACAGATACAATACAATACCTTACCTATACATACATACATACAGAGTACAGAGATGAGTGAGCACGTCTCCTCTGCAGTAAGTCACATGAAGAGAGACAACATGATACGATCAGGGGCTAGAAGCTTGGCTGTTGGTTCAGGGGCGGAGGGAAGATTGCGGCGCGTCCGAAGCCGGGCCGTTATCTGTCTGTGCCTGGACGGAGCGGTGACATGTGAAGGTTGTTGGTGGTCTGTCAGCTGAGTGAGGCCATGGCGTTGCGCGATGGATGATACGCGATGTGGTGCGTGATGTGATGCGCGATTCTATGCGTGATGGATTGTGCAGAGCGTGCAGATTCGGTTGGCTGTAAATGGCTGAGGCTGTCATGATTGGTCAGCTGCACTTCGCTGCGATTGATTTTTGTCAACCACCTGCTTGCGGTGGCGGTGGCTGTGGCTGCTCAGTGCTGACGAGGCTGCACCTCCCGGTCTATTGTTATCGTGAGGGGCAATCTGAAAATGCCTGTTCAAAACCGCAAAGCCACGCGTTGTGACCTGCGCCACCGAGCTGCTCTCTCCAAATCTCGGCCGACGGCAACCCTCACGAGTCACATTCAGGAAAGGGATTCAAAGAATGGCATCTTGATTGGCAGCCGTGCCCGCCCGAAAATATGACAATCCATTCGCGTAGGTTCAACTAATAAACGCATGTTATGTACATAGGTATGCACCTTTGATTGCTCCTACGTATTTACTTTTTCCGTCTGAGACATTGCCGCATAACTACATACATTTTTTTCCGGCTCTTGGAGGTGAGTCGCCCGACTTGTTTCCATTCTTGTACCGAGGCCACATGGCAAAAAAGGGGGGGAAAGAAAAGGAAAGAAAGGTTGAGAAAAGGGGACGTGAGATATGAGATGCACAGGAAAGGAAAAAGCAAGCAAACCTCTGCCCTTGCCTCACTTGATGCAATGTAACCTTGCGGCGTTTGCCGAGAGAGGAAACTGCCCCATATTGTGTCTTCCCGTGCATTCCGTGAGAAGGACTCATGACTTAGGAGTCATGTCAATGGCTGGCGTGGCGAGTTGGGCGGCTTTGCTTCGATAAAAAAAGCAAAAAGACTTGGTCGTCATACGAATAAGCCGGCTTTTGCAATGCGAGCTTCCGGAATCATGGCACGGAAGATGTGGATTGCAGATCTTGATGCCTGCTTGTTGGTCCTGTCGGCATGTTTGGGCACGTAGAATTAGCCGTGGGTTGATATTGGGTGATACATACATAGATCATTGATCGGGTGACCGGGTTAGTAATGGGATTTCTGCTACGGCTTTCGGGCGAGAGACTAGTTGAGCTATTAGAATCTGGAGTATTGATTTTTGACGTAGATGATTGTTCGTTACGGAGTAGAACATTGGGTCATTGTTGAGATGCGATCGTGCCAACGCCCAACCACAAGGACAGATGATCCCTCAAGCCACTCCGCCAATAGCCATCCCGTCGCTAGACCGTCTCACTATGATCCCTTGCCTCATAGCCGTCTACGGAGTATACCTAGGTATGTACTTTACCGTGTAGGCTTGTACTCCGTGTGAGAAACGCCGTTCCGCCCAAAAGGTCAAGTGACCAAGTTGCACGTCTGCAGCTTGATCGAGGTTATGTATGATGTATGTAGTGCATTGCCACTTACTGCCCGTACAGGTCGTGACACTCCGTTTATAACAAGACAAGAGAAAACAGGGACAGACAATAACCGGAGCGCACGGTGAATTGTGATACATCCGTCATGGTGAAGCGCGCCAAAACAAAACATAGTACACACCGGACACGAAAAAACTAAGCACGTGCATATCAATAAACAGCAACAAGGGGCTAGCTAGTATGCGAGCAGAGAGTCAGAGACTCTGAGGACACTTGTTTTGGCATTCGTATTGAATTTAGGCGATAAGCGCCGTTAGTTGTCTCGGTTGTCTCAGACCCTTGAGTTCATGGTGTTTTGTCTTCACTGTGTTTTATCATTCGTGCGCTTGGGTGGGTCTCCGACTCAGGGGAGCTACATATTGAGTGGATGGCCTCACAGGCTCACATGCGTGTCATGTTCCATCTGCATTGCATGTGTGTGTTTCTTTTTGATACATGTAGAATACACAGCTGTGCTCAGACGTTTATCGTCGTCGGAGCATCTCCGTTCCAAAGGCCGGGGGCAATGTCCAATGGGAAGAGAGGAACGTATTGAAGCCGGTTATAAGCAGGGAAGAGAAGACGTCAGGAAAGGAAAAGAAAGGCACTCCGTACTCTGTGATAGAAGAGAGAAGAAGAAGTGAAAGGGCAAAGAAACGAATGGAAGAAAAGCAAAAGATGGAATTTGTAGAAGGCAGAAAGAAGAAAAGAAGAAATAACGAGACACGATGATGCCAAGGGTGGACATTGTTACCCGACGGATGTCCTCGTGAGCACAAGTCAGGATCAGTCAAAAAAGGCTCGTAAGTTGTTACTAAGACAAGGCGAGACAATGGACATTGGATGGTTCATGAGATATACACATTACTCGACAACAGTCTGTCACAACTCACGACAAGAGTGCATTGGTGCAACCATCCTCATCAACAACACAGAGAACCCCATTATCACGGCTCTGCAAGACAAGAAGAGACTAGATTGCTTGAATTGCTCCGAAGGTAGATTGGAAAAATGGAGAACCGAGATACATAGGAGGTATGAGGTATACATATGCAGGAGGCACGGAGTAGGTATACATAGTATGTACATTGTACATAGGTACCTCATACTCCGTGTGCAAGCTTGCGCACGTGACCTATCCCAACGCCTCATCCCCAGCCCCGCTTTCGCCTTTCTTCAACTCGGAGAACCTGACCCCGTATTCAGACTCCATCATACTTCTATTCCAGCTTCTTTGCATGCATAATTCCCGCGCTGCTCCTGTCCTCCCACCTACATATGTGTATGTAGGTATGTACTGCCTTGTCCCGCAACCTCCCGGATGCAGCTTGCCGGCAATCCCACCCAGCAACGGGGCGGCGTCTTATCGCCAGCCCCCATCCATTCGCTTCTGCTCCTGCTGATCGCAGATATCCTGTCGTTTTGCGTGTCATGCATTTGCGGCCAAGTCCTTTGGCCTCCACCTCGTGGCATGCATACATACTCCGTATGTGAAAGCGAAATTGTCACTCAGTTCAACAGCAGGACGACTCACGTGGCATACGCACTGGATGAAAACGAAATCGGACGGGCGCAAGGGGGGCTGATTGAGACAAAAAGGGCCGCCGACCGACGACTAGCAAAAAGAAGAAAAATGCAACATCTCCAACCAAATCAACGAATTACCAGTCGTCCAAGAAACAATCTAACAAAAAGTCCAAGAAACTGTCGTACGTCTCGCGTATTGGATTATCCTATGGATCTCTTATCCCACATGTGGCCTAAGAAGAGGCCGGACGGATGTTTTTCCTTCATGACCGATTCCGTGCGTCATGTAGCATCATCATTCTTCAGCAGCATGTGCTGCTCCTCACACACGCATATACATATTGGCGCCGTTGCAGCTGCAGGGCTATCGACAGCGTGCCGTCATCCACCACCAACACAACAACACGCCACTGTTCTTGCTCCGTCGCTAGCATAACGCCATACGGACATGTCCTACAACTAGTTCCTCGAGATATGTACATACCCAGGTAAGTTACAAGTATCATAGAAGTTAAGGAGCGGGCGCCGACAGCCGAGCACAGACCGCTGAGCCGCGAGCACAACACGGGCCGCTTCGATCTGCAAATGATGCTGCTTGCCGTCTCCTCCGTAGTGACCAGGGCAAAATCCGGGGTGGCTACGACTTTTAGAATTACGGAGGCGTTTTGCTACGGTTGGGTGCTGATGGGCTTGAGAGTCGCGATTTTGCTCCTTTGGCTCAACATCTGAATCGTGGACGTCGAGGGGTCGAGCGCAGGCTGGTGGCTTCGGAATAGCTAACCGCAGCCACAAGCGGTTATTGCCTCGTATGGACATTTCTCATGACACGGTAGCTATATTCATAGCCGCCTCTGAGCTCATGAGCTGGTCTTCGTACATGTACGTTCCATTGTTGATCCCTACGTATCGCAGCTCATGATTCATCCTCCTTGGGACAAATTCCGTGTCCGAACCGAACAAGCGGAAAGGAGAAGTCGTGATTTCAACAACGCGCCCACCGGAATCCAACTGCCGTAACTCCCTATGGTGACTGCCGTGAGTCCGTGACTCTTTACCTGATGCCCAGAGTGGGTTTGCAAGAAACGCCCCATGTGATGTCGATCATCGATGATCGTGTACATACTCACTCTGTAGCCTGTACCTACTCTTCATGTGCGTGTGTAAAATGGAGCATGCCTTTCTCGCGTGTTTTGATGCAAACTGGGTATTTGACGATGTCGTAGACACAAGTCGTAGACATCACCAACATGACTCGATGCAAGCCACTCAAACCCATCGCCCATCATTCCTCCCTCCCGCGCCAAACCCCGGAACTTGATGAGCGGGATCACGGCCCGATATCCCCCCCCCCCCAGATTGTCGCAAGGACCTGTTTGCATGGACTCAGCAGCCATGTAGAAAAAAGAAACAAAAATATAAACACAGTACATATATGTATGTACATGAAAAGGCAAGAAATGCACAAACAACGCTTGCTGATTTGACGCCTTGTTTGGCAGGAATGCCGATACATGGTAATAAGCACGCCACGTTTTGGCGGGCCATGCGCGCGTAGGTATGTACTCCGTATGGAAAAGACGCGAGGTTGTTACAACCGACAGCCGAGGTCTACTGTAGCATTAGCGGGCAAGCAAGCAAGTCCATGCACGGTATGTGATGTGTTGAGACCGAGAGACTATTTGATCAATGGCCCAACCTAAAACAAAATCGGACTTTTGGCCCCCACCGCGGGTGCACTTCTTCTGCTTGAGAATTCGAGAGCATTACTCCGTACATGAATGATGTCGCTTACCTCGCTGACAGGATTGCACTTATGTTCAAGTCCTTGATATTATTGCACGTGTTCACCCTTTCTCGTGAGTCATTGACTCGTTTCGTTGTACATTCATCCCCACGCGAGGGCGAACGCTCGAGCCTTGACTCGTAAGGGACATATGAATGCGTAGCAACCTTTCCTTGCCAATGAGCTATATGTACCTCGGCATGAACGTGGCAAGGACAATAACTACCTAGATCATCATGATGTGCTGGAGCCTGGGAATGAGTTGGTTCCACGGCCCACCACTGTTTATGGATGGTTCCATCGGCAGCATTCGCTTGGCTTTTCGCCCTCAGCGTCGCGCGCGAATACAAAACAACATGTTTCATCAACAGTCTTGATCATGCTAGAGCTGTCGATAGTCCAAAGACCACCCACCTGGCACCAACCTCCCTTCCTCTCCCCACAAGTCACGATTTCTCTTCGTCATTGTCTTCGCAGCAAGGTCTCATATATGGACGTCCATGACTCCATGTATGTGCCCGTGTACAACAGATCGCCTGCATTGCGCGCGGCGGTAACCGTGACGGGTCCGACAATGGCACGATTTCTTCAACGATCTGTGCACCTCCTCCGCCTGTGCGTCCCTTCTCCCGTCGTTACGCCCGTTGCGTTACGCCCGTTGCTAGGTATGTTCGATGCAATGCCGTGCCGTAGCAATACAGCCAGGGTGAGCCGGTACATGGCTGGAGTAGATGACGCTAGAGATGGTATAGACTTATCGGAGGGAATGCGACGTGGCGTCGAGTAACCGTTGCATCGGGTCCTGGGGGCCCGCTACGCTGCATCATGTTCTTCAGCATGGCGGAATTGGGAATTTGAGACAAGACAACATGTTGCCTTGTCGATCCTCCAAGGGCTCCTCTTGAAGAGTTCGATGCCTCTTTCGGAAGGGCCAGCCAGCCGTGTTAAACCTTTGTACTGCGCTCGTTGGCGGCAAGCAACAAGCCAAGCCGTGCACGCTTTCACAGCTAGGTACCGGTAGCTTGTATGAGATCAAAGATGTTGGCATGTTGCCGTCTTCGCGCGCGGTTGGATTGAAGATGCTTAATACGATGCCATGACACATGGGGCCGAACACGGTCCCTGCTGAGTCCTACTCATGTCAGGTCATGGGGAGACATGGAGAGCTCATCTTGTGCTCATCTCGTCCGTCACATTGTCAACTTCCCACTTGTTTGCTCCTCGAGCAGACCAAGACCTGTTGAGCTGGACGCGAGCCTGGTTGGTCTGACGGCTGGCACAAACCGGAAATGATGGTGATCAAGATGGAAGGATGGTGTGTCTGGCGAAGGTTTGTGATGTCCATGACCGCAAATGGTGATTGCCACAAGTGATGATTGGCGGGCGCAAGTTCCAGAGCCGGCGTTAAATACCTATCGGGACTAGCGCATCGTCCCGTGATCTCATTTTGCTGCAAGTTCTCCCAACGCACGTCGTACAGCGTGAGCGTGGCAGTGTAGTGTGTGTGTATAGTTACAGGTGGTGGCAGTCGCTGCAGGACAAGGAAGGTGCGGCCCAGACAACAATAAGACAGCTTATACTCCGTAGGTACTCAGCAGACACAATATATGACAACAACCAGGACAAACGACAGGAAGACAATAAGGTCATCACGATCCATAACAGCCGGACAATACGACAATAACCAGGACAAACGACCAGGACCAACAACAGTAAACACCGATGTCCTGGAACATCGACGGGCATCCCATCAAACGACCCAAATCGGTGCTGCTCCACGGGTTCCAGTGCATCCTGCCTGCATCATCCCCTTCCCGTCGCCAGCGACTCAATGCCATGTCAGTCCATCCGCTGTTCGGGACAGAACTGCAGAAGGATCGGATGGTCGGTTGACGGCCCCCGACAACAAACAAGTGCATGAAGAATGCGAGGCCGTAAGCACAGCCGCGCCAAATAGTAATCAAACCAAGGCCGCAACGAATCCTCTCTCTGTACCAAGTCAGCGGGCGCTTACAATCAAAGACATCGCTTCTGATTGTCTGGCTAGACTGCCGTTGTGCTTGTCCTAAACTACGCATGAAGGCCGTTATGAAGTGGCTGTGCTCTCGGGCATGGTGAAATGGCTCATGTCAAGCTGAGATGGTGACATCTCGACCGACCCTAGCCGCGAGCGACGGACGAAATGGCGATAAACGGCAGACTACGACCGGTCCGACTGCAAAACACGGCAAAATAAGCTGTCCACTACGGAGTAAGGCCAGGCACTATTGCAAGGTGGCATCCGTACCTGTATCACATTCGCGGGATGCACATCGGCTTCGCATTTCGTCAAAGATGCGACTGGAGCCAATCAGCTACGGACCTCACCCTTCCTGTGACAAACCATGTCTGAGCGGCGAGAGGCCATTGCTTGTACCTACGTTTGTTATTCTGGTAGGTGACAATGGTGGCACTATAATTGTTGTTATCAATTTACATACTTTCGATAGGTGCATCTGGTGGCACTGTATCAGCATTGAGCAAGGACTTTTGAGCTTGTTTTTTCTCACGAGTCTCACCTGATATACTCCGTACGCCTGTTTACGCCCGTTTCACGCCTATTGACGCCTGTTACGCCCGTCCTATACCTCCCTCTTGTACGAGTGGCTGCCAGCATCCAAAGATCGTCACATTGTCCCGCTATTCGCAATTAGTGACGGAGTTCTGGCCTCTCCATAATGTACATATGTACAGCCACCGTGTAGCAGTGAGCCATTTCCATCAACATGACTGGCTTACCTACACGGTGGCGCCTCAAGGCTCAAGCGAACCGCTGCTTGCGGCCGTGACGCCGCTAGTGGTTGACGGACAAAACACGGTGGTGCTAAACTTTCCGGGATCCGGCTCAAGGCCCGCCCGCTTCTTCCCTGGTATTCGCAGATCACGTATGATGCAGGTCTTCTACCATCTTAAGCGTGTCCGGTCCGTGCATTACGCCCAGCTGCCGGGACCAGGTCCAGAAAGAAAACGACATTGTGACACGGCTGGGTTTTTTCGGCCTTCCGTTTTTCTTTGTTTCTTACTCCGTACTTCTTCCTTTTTTTCTCATGGCTTCTCCCGGCGGGGGCGGGGCGCATGGCCGAGCTGAGGCCAGTCAGTGTGTGTATGTACTCCATGTGTGCTCCCATTACATGGCAAGCCCTGCTTGGCCTGGAATGCGTCTTCAGGCTTCGCCCGTGATCACTGATAGGCATGAACCAAGTGGTCTATTCATTAATGCGCCCGTGGATACATGAAGGCAGGATGCGCCCACAACATTCCCCTCCTTACACGAGGAGAGACGCACAATGTGACTCATACCTATATGTTACATACTCTCTCACATCTCACTGGCTGCTCGCGCGACTTCTTGGTTCAACCGTTACCACCCCTCCCTAGATCCCTCGCGGCAGGCTTGCTTAAACGAAAGCCGCTTGTTTGGTGAGCTTTGCGGGCCGGAAGTTGAAACTGATTCGGAATGCGACGAGCGTTTGTTGCTGGCCACCCTGTTCTGAGATGACCGCACCACAATAATCTGTACGTTGGATTCCGCCTTCCCGCCACTTAGACGACGAACGTGGCAATCGTGTTCGGAATATTTCTCTTTTGCTCATCTTGTAATCCCGACCGCCGCAAAGCTAGATTCCAGTTCGGCAAAGTGCATCCTTGTTTTGCGGTATATGTGTACCTACGGATACATACGTAGTTAGTCTGTATCAAGGCAACACGCATGGGACACGCCACCACCGTTTCTCCCTCCAGAGCTTGGACATGTGTGAGTGACTTGTGTTGGCAGCACGAAGCACAAACTACAGTCCATACCTATGTAGGCATGTACATGCACACAAACCACGCACGAAGCACCAAGAGACAATCTCCACGGTCGGGTCTACGATGAGTTTTGTTACATATGTACCTACTCCCTTTGTACATGGGAGGTAAACGGAGAGGACACATCATCGGACTTTTCCTGCATGCCCAAGCGTGGGTCAGCATCATACCCGCTCGCTTGAAGTTGGCTCCTGCTTTGATTCACTCTACTGGGGGTTTCCGGCTGATCGTCCAGTATCATTGCGTGTTTCTCATCTACATACTCCGTAACTACGGAGCACGTATGCCGGATCCATTTACGCTAAAAAGCCTTAACTCCGTCAGTCCGCAGAGGGCTCGTGTAGGTACGTAGGTATGTATCAGGATTCAGAACGACGGGATCTTCCAAGTTCCAGGGTCTGTTTTTTTCTCACAAATTAGGCAAAAACTCTGATGGAGTTTCAACGGGGGGGTTTCAACCCGGAAAATGGTGAGAGACGACAGTGCATGACTGTGAGAAAAGTCTTAACGCTGCATCCTACCCTACGACCATCAAATGACGTTTTATTATACATACATACTATGTAACAAGTTCATAAGTTACTTCATGACTTGTGGACATATGCACATATTGATCTTTATTCTTACTCTCGGTAGAACAAATCGTGCATCCCGAATACCGCTCCATGCTTACTCGTGGCATATAGCGCTGGGCGGAAGGATCAAATTGTCGAAACTTCGTCTTATTCAGGTCCAACTGCAGTGCTACTCTCAGCTTCAGTCCAGGTCTGCGTGTTAGGTGATACCGTATGTAGGTGCTCCGTATACGAAGTAAATGTACTCCGTAAGTCAATGAGCAATCGAATGCACGATATGCAGTTGACGTACAAAGACGGCGCGTGCCTTGGGCCTTGGACTGAGTGGAAACCTACTCCGGCAAGGTTTGTGTTCCATACCAGAGCCGCGTGATTCCCATACCGATCGACATAAGCTAGGTACATATGTAGTCAAAGCGCAAGCAGCTCACGTACCTACCTGCCTACCTACTGTTCCTTGTTCTCTACGAATATGTACCTGATAATTGACGTGGTTCTGTGAAGTGCACGTCTGTACACGCGTCCGAAGCTTCAGTGTCTCACGATGTTTACGGCGCGTAAATATTGCTACCAGTGACCTGGTCTTTCGTTCCAGCTTCCTTTATTACGGTTCACCCCTATGGTCTGGACGCCCCTTGCCCAGTAGATCAAACAGAAACAGCCCGGTGGAGATGTAGTCTTCCGTTCACGAGCTCCATGCATCATTCGACCGTCACCCGAGGTAGGTATTCACTGGATGCGTGAAGCAGCGTGATGCGTGAATAAGAGGCAGATAACGGAGTATATCAGGCGAATAACAGCTGGACAACGGCACTCATCACACTCATTCGTAACTTGAAAGGGTGCCTGGGCAGCTCAACGGATATCCAAGGCATGGGATGGTACATGGTAGCGCCATGCCGCTTCCTCGGTGTGGCCCGCGACAAAAAGTGAGTGAGACGAGAAAATGTGAAATGTCTGGGTTCGAGGGCACCCAAGGGGAGGCTTGAGACTTGGACTGGCTGGATTGGCTCAAAAGGAGGGCTTCTTCTTATTGTTGTTTGCGATGCAATGCGATGTGTGTTGCGTGCGTATGCGTATAGGTATACTCCGTCGGTAGGTATTGCGCCGTGATGGTGGCAGATGCCAACCCAGCGCCGGAGCCATCCACCGCCACCGCCACCGCCAGCAAAGCAGTTAAGCCAGTTCGTATGCACGATACGTAGTTTGATGAAGTGTCTCGAGTCTCGAGTCTCGACCTAATAACTACGGAGTATGAAATTACGTATGCTGTTGGTTCCGCGACGGGTTTGTGTTGGGCCCGTCGATCCGAGAAGACGGCGCAGACGCTTTCGTTCAAACTCGCCCTTTGCGTGGGTCCTTTTGTTCCCTTTCCTTTGTGAATGGGGGTTTGGCCTTTGGGACAAGCCGCATTAGGTAGTTGTACATAGCGAAAAAGCCAAGAATCACGCACGAAAGCACGAAACCCAAGAAAACCCAAACGGGGCTGGCGGCGCCGCGGCGGCCCATGACACACACCAGCGGGAACCGAAAGTGGGTCCTAGTGTGTCATGGCACTGCGGCCTTCTCTCGCTCTTGTTCTTGTGTCACGACTCACCGGTGGTCATTGGTTACTGACCACTCAACGATGACAGATCCTTGCGCTTCATTCGTCTCACGCCCCCACCGACCCACCCCGCTGCGCCCCCCCCATCGCTGCCTTCTCTGCCTTCTCTGCCTTCTCTGCCTTCTTCTCCGTCGGGCCTTTCACCTTGCATGCCGCAGTTCAGACTGGCGGTTGCAGCGTGAGGATCCCCGTTCAACCCGTCCCCACCCTACCGGCTCGCCAGCTGGCCAGACTCGGACGGACAGGACAGCCCCTGGCTGGTCTGGTTGGCCTGGTTTGTTCTTGCAAGTTGCTCCTTGGGGTGTGGGCCGCTGCCAGCTGGTGCTGGTGTGGGCGTTTACCGGCACATACCTATTCGCAACGGATGTGTTTTTGTGTTTTGTAGGTTATGTATAACTCATTTATGCTCTACGCCGTCGCCAAGGTATGTACCTACTCCGTACGTACCACATGTGTGTCTGGATGCACGCATCTGAGCTTTCCTGTGTTCGTGCATGACATGCCCGTCCATGCCTCCTGCCTCCGGGCCATGCCATCCATGCTATCCATGCCAATCCATGCCAATCCATGCCTAACTAGCCCTGTTTATTGGTCCCAAACCTTACCCCCCAGTCCCCTAGTCCCAAGTCTCTCAAGTCCCCTGGCCAAGCGTGCGGCGAGGCAAGTGCGGACCAGTCTTTGATTGTTATCTACCTCATCATGCCCGCTTCCAACCGACCACTTCAACCGCCTACATATTGAACTTCACGACTCTCCTTTAGCCCTGGGTACCCGCCATACCACTCTATTTCTCCATTTCAAAACGTTTCCTTCGGCCTCCTTCTTATTCTCATTCTAATCAAACAGCTCTGCATGCATCACCTGTTTTGTCAAGTTGCTCAGCCGCCCATCCATCCGCCGTTCATACCACATACCACCATCTCCACCTTTTCCTCGTGGCACCTGCCTTGACCCGTTGACTCGGCTGTTCAAGACAAGTGAGGCTTCTCTATATATTCACTTCTTGTTTACCTACCGTCTTGTTCATTATATGTCGTCCTGGCCTGACTACTATTCGCGCAACACCGGAACGTCTTGCGTCTGTTGCATCGGTTGATACATGACAGAGACGGGAACGACTTGTTGAACCTGGGCTTCCGAAACGAACGCGCTTACAGCTGTACTGCTTATAAAGCCGTCGGCTGGACATCTTAATCTCCTTGGACTTCCCCTCTTCCAAAGAGCAATACGATACAATCTTTCTATACCAAGTACGCTGCTTGATCACCAAACTGGACGACCTGGCCTTTTCCGTTCAAGACTTTCTTAGTCGTTTTTTCCTTTTTTCCCTTCAAGTTTTCTCATCACCGAGACTATGCCGGGTCATACTCTCGGACAGTCGACACCCCCCACATCGTCGACCTACGATCATTCCGGATACAGCAGCACCCGGCAGCAGGCTGAAGATGCCTTGTCGTCCCAGCCGAGATGCATTCCTCTTGCGCCCGAGCAGAGACTAGGCATACATCTGGATGGCACGTTGCAGCTTACCGAGATTCTCGGAACTGGCGCCTATGGTGTGGTGTACTCGGCCTTGGACATGGTGACGGGCATCCGTTATGCCGTCAAATGTCTAAGCAAGTTCAACTCTGATGGTACGCCCCTGGAACGTCGACAGATCGACTATCAACAACGGGAAATCAGACTCCACTACATGGCATCCGCGCATCCCAATATTGTGTCCTTACTGAAGATCATCGACGACGTCGACTGTATCTTTGTTGTTTTGGAGTACTGCCCCGAGGGCGACTTGTTTATGAACATTACCGAGCTCGGCCACTACGTCGGGAGGGATGAGTTGTCGCGCAAAGTCTTCCTGCAGATTGTGGATGCCGTGGAACACTGTCACTCTCTGGGCATCTACCATCGCGATCTGAAACCCGAGAACATCTTGGTGAGCGACGGTGGAAACACAGTTAAACTGGCCGACTTTGGTCTCGCTACGTCTGATGACCGCTCCTCGGATTATGGCTGTGGCTCGACCTTTTACATGAGTCCTGGTACGTCGTTTCCCCCCCTGTGCTCTCCGTTAATAATTGTTGTCGGCGAAGATCTTTCTGCCATCGCTGTCTGCTTTCACTCGGAGGCGATTAACATGCACATCACTGGAAGGGAATCGAAACGAGCTGACTCGTTTTCTAGAATGTCTGGATACCTCGGCAAACAATTCTTATTACATGTGCGCCCCAAATGACGTTTGGTCGCTAGGAGTCATCCTTGTCAACCTGACATGTGGACGCAATCCATGGAAACAGGCTTCGTTCCAGGATGCGACCTACCGCACCTTCATTCGGTCGCCGGCTTTCTTGATGACGATCCTTCCACTGACGGACGAACTGAATGAAATTTTGGCGCGAATCTTCAATCCCAATCCCGACCTGCGGATCACGCTTGCTGATCTGCGTCGCCGAATTTTGGCATGCCCCCGGTTCACCGTGTCTGCGTCCCCGACAGTGTACTTGCAACCGCAAACGCCGGACGTCGAGCAATTTCCCGAATACGTCACCGATGATAACGTCGTTGTCGATGGATATCAGTACGACGCCCCGCGTCCGCCCGCAAGGACATCTTCCGACCCCGGTTCGCTTACCTCGAGCGGCTCAACCATTTCCGGCCTTGATGGCCTCGATGACGAAGACGACGAGTACATCCAAGCGCAGCAAGACGTCTCGCTGGCTTTTCATGCTGCAGCCCACGGAATGCTGCACGATCCAGGCATGGTGGCAATGCCATCCTCTCTTCCTCCGTCGCCATACGGCGACTCTGCGACAATGCTTCCGAGCCCTATCCAGTTGCATTCCCCGTCCGCGGTATGTCACCAGCAGCCATCACTTGTCCAGACGCCTGCGCCCGGGCATGTCGATTGCTCTCCAAAGCCCTTCTTTCCCCTGTGGGACATGTTTCGATACGTTCAACAGGTGCCCATGGTGCAGCATCCCGTTACCTTTCAGCAAGTGCCTTTTATGCCCTCTCTCCAAGGCTGCTACTGAATACATGGCCTGGCCTTGACCTCATGCATGTGTTTGCAACATGCTGCGTTTAGATGCAGTGTTGAAGGGGCCACGGCATCCTCTGAGCAGCATATGTGCTGACAGCATACACGTGCTAAGCCGCATGTACGTGTTTAATGGCATGCTTGCGCACAAGAATACGCTGCGCGAACGCGCACTTCGTTACGATCCGCCACGTGCTTGTTGAATCAACCGAGACTACGTCTCATTACTCACAAGACTCCAGAGGGTCCTCGGTTTCCCTCCCGAAAAGCGTTGCAAAAGTCAACGCATCCTTTACGCGAAGCAAAAGTGGATCAAATCCTGTTCCATCCTCTTCTACGGAGTACTTGCAAATTTTCATGACAGTCAGTTTCCTTTTTAGCCACTTTTGGGCACCAAAGAATTAGCGTGGAGTTTGAAAGTTTGATGCGGTTGATGAATCATGTTTTATATTTCCTCTCTACTTTTTTCCCTTTGCGAATGTTCACAATGGATGGGTTACGGTCGGATTACGCCTTTTGATGAAATCGTTTTCTTTACTGCTATTGGCGTCTTGTTTCACTACCCTCTGCGGAAAGGCAGCAGCCAGCAGGGGGTTTCACTTGCAGGCGCAGCACGATGCTTTTGCTTTGCAGGCGGAGCGGGCAAGCGGATGGGCTTCTTTGCGGTAGATCTGCGCAAACTTTGCCAGTACGAACAAAATCGCGATGTTGAATTCTTGTGGGTCTGTACATTTGCCTTTGGAGCTAGTGATGACTTTTATATCCGTGCAATCTTATCGTCCTCTACGGAGCACTCTGCCAAGAGTAGTTTTTAGTTTTTTCGTATTCCCGGCGCCGATTCCTTCCTTGAATGTATCTGGGTCTGTTTTAGCGTGCAAAGGGAGGCAGACAGCCTGCAAGGTGTGCTGACGTCGGGTGGTAGACTTTTAGGTACCTGTGATGGGGAAGCTACGCTTCTAGAATTCTAGAAGGTGCTAGCCCCTGATGACGGGTTGAATTAGACAATATTGAAAAATGCATGACGAACGCTTGACTCGTTTCGACTTGGCGGGATTGCAACTACATAGTTAGTTACAGAGCATGAAGCTGGTAGACGCCGACGGTGACTGACGGCTGAAAACCTGTAAGACGCGGATGGATCGACCCACACGCGCATGCAAATTAAGTTGTGTACATACATATTTACATGTAGACTACTCCGTACTCCGTACATAATCTTTTCGCTGTATGACAGACTCGACCGCAGGGGCAATATCCCACACCCCCCGTCCCATCATTCCCATCCCATCCCATCCCATCCCATCCCATCCTTTTCATGCTTCCGATGCCTATTTTGGTCTAAAACTCCATCGCCCCATTTGTTCTCCCACGTTGCACCCGGCTCTCGCTCCGGCACGGACCACGCCACGCAGCTACGAAATGTGCCAATCAAAGGGGCGGCATTATGCACTTGGATTCATGGACTCAGCTCAGGGTTTCTTTTTTCTGCTGGAAGGCAGGAACATACATATGCACACGTGTACTTGAATAATTTGGAGGCTCATCTAAATATGTAGTGTAATGAGTGGGAGGCAGGAGAGGTACGGTAATTTTGGAGTGGGCTATGTACATATATAGAATCTAACTACAGAATGAGTGGGTGCGTAAGTGAGTGAGTGAGTGCGCTATGTACAATGTACATACGTACATACATACATACCGAGGTATACAGTCAGTGTACTCCGTAGATCAGATCAAAGTCAGGAGTCAGGGTTTGAGGTCATGAGCTGCAGGCTGCAGGCTGCAGGCTGCAGGCTGCGACTAGGTAGATAGGTCACAGGTGACGAGTGAAGACTCTGACGATATTCTTATCTCGTACGCCTCCGTACGGAGTAGAGTGATCCTCTATCGGATGGGTTCCTTGCTTATGTGACAGGGTAGGGGTGTCTTTGTGGCGTGGTTCCTATCGATGGAGAGTACGGAGTAGGTATCGAACACAATTAGGTTTGGACATGGGATGAGATTTTCGCTCTAGGACTTGTTTGTACGGAGTACTCCGTACTCTGTACTCCGTACTCTGTACTCCGTACTCTGTACTCCGTACTCTGTACTCCGTACTCTGTACTCCGTACTCTGTACTCCGTAAGATATATGTAGCGTGTTGATCAAACTCAATCTGTTTATTTCTTCGCCGAATTGCCCTGTGACGGGTCACGGGGCTGAGGCAGACACGTGCAGGAGGCTTCCGGCAGCCGCATCCCTCAGCACAAGGGCCCATGCAGATCATTGCCGCATCACCCGGCAGTGGGCACCGGATAGCCGGGCACTGAGCCTACAGATATGTATGTACCTAGATACGGAGTACATATGTATATATGTATGTATTTTATTTACAAGTTAGGTAGCATCATGAATCAAACAATACCGGCCTGACTTCATCCGGGCCTGGCTCGAGCCGAGGTCCCTGTCGCGCGATTAAGACAGAATATGCACAAATGACAAGATGGATGGATGGATGATGATGATGATCCATGAAGAACACCTTGCTATGCACATATATGGTAACTAGGCACACGCTGCAGCCTGCTTCAAAAGTTCACACAGGTGACAGAGTACCTACAGGCTACGTACTCCGTGCACGGAGTATAGCCGTCCCAGGGTTCTCCGGGTGCCAAGACGGCAAGCCAACGCGAAGCTTAAAATCCAAAAGCAGGCAATGGGCATCCTGGCACAGGGGGACAGCATCGTCAGGGGACAGACAACACGGGCTCGTTCATGAACTACCGCTCGTCTCTCGTCATCGTCACCATCTGGCATCACCGTCATTTCGCATAATGCGCATTGTCAATTAGCACCGTCATCGACTCACCGTTGGAGCCAGGTCTCGGTCTCGGTCTCGGTCTCGGTCTCGGTCCGGCTCCCAAGCATGGAGGTGCTGCTTACTCCTACATAACGTAGAGTTGCACAGGGCCGGCCATGATCCATCGACTTCTCGAGTGTGTACTCCGTACTTGGCTTGGAGTCTACCTAGGTATGTATTTGTCTTTTGCATGTGACTGCCGTTCCGTCGTGGTGGCCCTGTGTAAGTCCGGCACGTCCGGATCCCGCTTCCGCTCCCGTCAACTGACAACGGCTGGAGCCTGGCCGTCTCTGTCATACCGTCCTCCGTAACGATGGGCAGAGCGGCAAAGCAGCAGTTTTTCAGCCGTCATTGGCCAAATCGGGTTCGCACGAGCTGCATGCGGGAATCACACGCGGAAGACATACACGGTACGTGGCGCGGACCGACCAGCCACTGGTTCCGAGATGTTGTTCAGCGGCCTCACATGACCGTCGTCTAATCAAAAATGGAATGTGTCAAATGAACCGACGAAGTGTCCGATGTAAGAGACTCCAAGGAGATTAGGTAGAGACTAGAGTAGAGTCTTCCATGGATGCTTCCGAGTCCCTCAGTCTGTCGCCTTTTCATGTCGACTTACGGCCTGTCCTCGGGCTCTCTGATGATTTACAGTAGGCACTGAAGCAGGATGGCAACTAAGTCCCGAGCGAGTGGCAAGCCTCGGCCCCTCGAGATTATCGATCCTCTCCGTCCTACGGAGTATTCATCTGCCATCGGTGGTGACTGTCGCACGTGCCGTGCCGTCTTGTCACTTGACACTTGTGGTTTGGTCATTCGAGAAGAGTGCAGTTTGACATGACGGCCACGTCTGGAAGGACAGGATCTCGCTTGATCTTTCTTTGGCCCGGATATTCGATTTCCAAATGCCCACTTCTTGTCATCGACTCATCGCTGCCCAGTGCCATCACTGCCTCCATCAGGGGCACATGCCACCAACGGATCACCCCCGTGGCTCACGGTGTCTAGTATCTACGAAGAGACACTTTCTTCCATCGTATCATAGGTATACCTATCCATGGTTCTTGCCGTGATAGAATAAACCCTGCTCGCTGTTAATGCCCTGGGCCATGACTCGCTCCAAACGCATGCCATTGGCTATAGACACATGTATTATACATACCAATGGCCGTAGGGCGTGTAAGAAGCATGAGAAGTGCTCGGTGTTTGATCCAGAGCGTAAAAACGAATTTAGAGAGAGGACTGTCTAGAAAGTAGTTGTACAGAAAAAAAAAAGGGATAAAAGAGAACAAGTCTATGCGAAGCGCTGCGGGATGGTTCATTACTCCCGTGTCAAGCCTCAAGGTCGTAGAGATTGTCGTAGAGAAATGAAGAGAGAACTTAGAAGCTATTAGTACATCTCGACGAGAACCTCAGAAGTCAGAACTCCAAGTATCAAAAGTCTCATAACAAGAGACACAGACCATTGAGAGCAGAGATGGCAAAAGATTTAAGACACATCTACGGCGGTAGCTCCACGCGATGAACAGACGTAGCGTCCAATTCACGCGGGATCAAACCCCCAGCACCCTTTTTATCCCGCCGCCTCCCGCCCTGCTTCGCCACCGCAATATCGGGTCGTCGTCGGCGGCGCAGGACCACAATCAACGCCGCGCAGGCACCCAGGGCGAGCAACCCAAGCGGGATGCCCACACCTACCCCAATCTTGAGAGCCGTGTTATCCGACTCTCCCGTGCTTGGCGCACCAGGGTCTCGGCTCGGGCCGGTAGCCGCCTCGCCAGGGCTCGCCGAGGTTGCTGACTCGGGAGGCGGCGTGGCGGCACTATCAGTACCATCAGAAGTCTGGTAGCCCAGCGAGGTGCGTTCCGGGCCCCACGACAGAATCGTCGAGGCGGCCACCTTGGCAATATTGCCTGTTACGTCGAGGAAAACGCCTCGTTTCTCTGCGCAGCATTGCGGCCCGTCCGTGTCGCAGCAGTAGGAGCCGTCGAGGCAGACGATTACGTGGGGGAAGCCGTGTGCGGCCTCGTCTTTTCATGTGTTCAAGTTAGTCGCGTCTCATCATTCATGCCTTCTCTCCTCTGCAGTCTGCTCCTCCTTTCCTCCTTTCCTCCTTTCCTCCTTTCCTCCTTTCCTCCTTTCCTCCTTTCCTCCTTTCCTCCTTTCCTCCTTTTCTCCGGATTTCTTCTTCTTCTTCTTTTTTTTTTTTTT
>SRPP01000228.1:0-38689 GCA_018360055.1 Claviceps monticola
GAAAAAAATTGAGTCCGCCGAAGAAAATATGGGGCAAAAATGGGGTAGGTGGTATGAATAAGAATATGGGGTGGTAGAAATAACAATACTCTATATATATTCAGCACCAAACCTGCAACCTAGTTACCTCTCCTCAAACTGCCCAGCCACAAAATCAACTACAAACGCCTTCTCGACAATACTATCCGACGACAAGATCCACTTCTCCACAAAGGCCCGATGGACGGGATCCTCCTTCACGTAATGATTGCGCTCTGCTTCGGAGGCAAACTCCGAGACAAAGACGTGTGTGTGGCCGCTCTGCGACTGTTTGTTAATTGGGGCTATTTCTTTTTCTTTTTCTGGACATTTTCTATAGAGTACACCGTGCTGTGTTTGTGTTTGTATTTGTGTTGCACATACACCCTTATTATTTCATCTCGATCTGTCTTTTTACGAAGACGATATGGAAAACGAGGAAAAGGGAATGTTTCGTCAATTCGTGCAAAGGGGTGAGTGAGGAGGGGAGGGGAGGGGAGGGAGTGGATGAGTGTGAATGGGTGGGTGAGTAAAGGAGTCAAGGGGCTATGTTACCTGAAAGCCCTCAATCGACATGTCCCTCCCGCCCTTGAGGCTTAGAAGGTAGGGCTTCTTGGTGGATGCGTGGATGCAGTTATCCTTCAGGGCGAGCAATTCATCGCAGAGCTATATTTTTAAAGTGGTGAGTATTCTCTGGAGGATTCAACATATTTTGAGATGGCCGTCATTTGGAGTGCCCGGCTTTTGGGAGGAGAAGGGAGAGCGGGGTGGGACTGGCGGTGTAGCTATGTACCTTCTTGATGGCGTCGGGGGAGGTACCGCGGTTGAAGCCAAAGGAAACAATGTGTGTGACCGTCATGGTGAATGATGGTGGTGAGAGCTTCGTGCCGGGTTGTCTTGAGCAGGGGCGAAAATAGTAGTTTTCGGGTGAGGGAAAGGGATCAGACACGAGATGAGGAGGATTGGGTTGAGAAGAGGTGAGGAGAGGAGGTGAGGGAGGTTGAGGTAGTCGATCATAGGCAATGGCTGCGTTTGTTGTTTCGCGTTTGCTTGGCCTCTTGGTGCGGGGCAATTGGATGCATGAGCGGCATTAGCCGCGTGGCGCCGGTTCACGGGTACGTAACACAGGGAAGCGGCTACAATGCACAAATCTAGTTACAGAGTACTCTGTAGTTATTGTACGGCAATTTGGCCATTCGCGAAGATGCGCTTTGTCTTCCGTCAAGCACGAGCATTGTAACAGTCCAGTAACGAACTACATAGGTACATGCTGTGCACGGTGCAGGTGCACGGCGCAGGCGCACGGTGTTGGCTACCTCCCCTCGGGCGATGACGCGACGCCATGGTCCATCTTCCGCTTTTATCCTCCGGTCGGTCGACAATCGCCCCCGTAATCAGAGGGGGGCACTCCGTACACAGTGCGTCAAACAGCAGCGGGATGATCAGGATCCTGTGCTGTTCACGAACAAATACCAAACCCATGGCAGTCCTCATCGTACCCCAAGAGACCTGAACAATAATACGACTAAGGAGAGAAAGTCGCAACTCAGCTCTGCAAAGATCTATGCTGAGAGCAGAAAATCGAGAGGTATCAATGTACAGGTAAGGTCATTGGGTAAAAAAACTCTTAAATGAAGGAAGACAACGAAATATGTACATATCTTTTTCCCACAGAGGGTCACACAAAAGCTCGCCTGCCTCACTGCCTCAGATCATGCATGACGCGTGGAAAGTCGAAACCCTTTCGCTCTCTGTGTTCATTCGCCCATACGAAAGAGAACGTCGCAAGTCTTCAGTGAAAAGGCCTAGTTATACGGTTCGTTTATTCTACAGAGTACTCCGTACATTGGGCTTTATCGGAACAACTGGTAACATGGAGCATAAAGAGGCAAACACGAAATGTGCGCCTCCGCTACGCGTCGCCGCATAATTTCTTCAGTTTTGCCTACATAATTACATTTGTAGTTTGACTGAAGTCGGGGCCGCCCCGCCTCCACCTCTTCCGTCAACTTCACCGGGTACAACGGAGCAAGGTAAGAGTACGGAGTACGGAGTAACTAAGACGATATTCTCCGTCGTTTTGAGCTCCATGAGCTCCCACTCCACACCAACCAGCTCGATGACATGGAGAGTGTTTCCAAACAGAGTGAAACGCCTCCTCGCGTTTCTTTCGCGGAATCCCCTGCTCATCAGTGGGAAACCTCGACAGCCGAGAATCGAGATCATCCAGCGACATCTCGCCGATACACTTGCGGATGTGTTGTAGGCTTTCTTCATCACTTTGGTCAGTCGTTCTTCTCGTGACCGGACAGACGCGCCTGATTTCAGGGGTTCGTTCGTCTTGCTGCAATGCTCCGACTTGACGCCAGAGAGAAAGCACCATCAATACATGTACATACATGTACATATGTACCTGGCACGAGGTGGCTATGAGATGGGGGCGTCGCTGCGGGGAACACCTATACATAGTCTATCGGACTCGCCGATCCCGATTCTGCAGTCGTCATGGGTTTTGGAAGCGAGTCGGCAGAGATACCGCCTTCCTGTTCCTGTTATTACATAGGTGCATTACCAGCCGGGCCTCTTCTTCTTACAACTTCCAGCGATACCTCTTCGACAATGTGCTGGAACTTCTACTTCGTAGGTAGTTTTTGGTCAATTGAGCAGTACCCATGAGGTAGGTAGGTACCTAGGTTAGGTACCTACCTATTTGACTCCTTATCGTGCTGCGACATGATTGGCTGCAAGCCCCCTGTCAGTGACCCCAACTCTGTGTGCGATTGGATGAAGCGCTTGTGTCCAATCACATGCGCGTTTGCATGCGCTATGTATCGCAGGTTACCTACGGAGTAGATAGGTACATATTCCGTAGCCAAGAAGCACTCCCCTAACCTTTTCTTGTCTTGGCTTCCGTCAGTGCCACATTGTAATTAGTTGTTGAACCAGCCAAAACAGGCGACAGATCGACGTTTGACGGTCGCTATGCTGTGCGACTTTGTAAGTTGTGCGCATCTATGCATTACTCTGTATGTACATATAGATGTAGATGTACTTTGTAATACCAGCCCAGATGACACAATCTCGCTTCAATGATTGCCCACTGTAAGGCGACGACGGGTCTGGAAACGATGCTGTAACGCACGCAGTGTACAAAGTACATTGAAATTGATCACACTGCTTCCCGCGGGCCGCGCGATGGTGCACGAGCTGCCGTCTCTAATAAGTCTAGGAACGAGTGAACGTGCTGCCGCATGTCCGGACGTGCCGATCGTGAAGTTGGTGCGCTCCGCCAAAGTCTAAGGTTCCGCGAATCTCGACATGAAACGGTCCATGAGTCGCGGATTGATTGGCTCGACCGCCGGCCCTTGCATGGGGCGGTGTAAGTCGTGGTCCGGGATGCTGCAAGGGATTGAACAAGTCGTTCCTTCCCTCAAATAGAACCCTGATTCCGCACCTGGTCAGGTCGATCGGATGATCGCAGGATGATCCAGACGGGAAGGAACGAGTCAATTCAGCATTCTGCTGCACGGACTGTGGCAACCTGATTGAAGTACCTACGGAGTAAATCATCATCTCAGGGGCCGTTAGATGAACAGCTGTGCAGAGGCAGCGCCGGCTGTGAGCGGCCGATTGTCGAACTCATCATCTCCCAACTTGGATCTGATCCGTCACTTGGTTCATCAGTTGGCCAAACGCTGCCGCTCGAAACAGAACCTCGCTCAGCCAACCTCGACGTCCGCCGCTCGATACCCCAGATATGGCGCTCAGGAAGGGGAGGTTAAAAAGATTCGTCGTCATCGCCATCTACATTTGTGTCATTTTGGCCCTGGTTCTCTACATGAGACCCGCTTACCCGCCGCCACGAGCCAGAAGCTTGTTCGGCCAACCGCCAGCCACCACGAATTCACACAAATCGCCAGCAAAAGTCTCGGGGGCAACTGCAGACGACAGATGGTTGTGCCAGGCAAGCGATGCGCGACTCGCGGATATACAGCAGCGATGCGAGCTGAAGAAGCCGTTTCAGTACCTGCGACGAGCCGTACACCTGACCCGGAGCCCGGATGTCCACCGCGAGAGCTTGACGAAGCTGGACCAGCGACTCCTCCAAAACGACTTTCAGTTGATACAGCTGGACTCTCCAGCCCAGAACGCTGTGGCATCGTCTTGCGCCGAGCCCCTCGAGGTTCAGGTATCCGCCTCGCGTTTCCCGCAAGAAGTCGACGCCTCGGAACTGATATTTGGGGTTTCCACCACTTTTGAGCGATTCAAATCCTCCGGCCCAATTCTGATACAGGACTGGTCATTTTGGTTGACTGATGGCTCAAGCCGTTCCAATGGCGGAAAACTAGTCCTCATGCTCCTGAAGGCGAGCTCCTGGCAGCTGCGAAAAGCCAGAGCACAACTCCACGAGGCCGGAATAGACGCCGACGTCTACGCATCCAATGTGAAACTCCCCATGGGGGCGAGAAACTTGGCCCTCGTTCCGACAATGTACACGAATCCCCAGGCCAAAACGAAGAAGTGGTTCGTCTTGTGTGATGACGACACCTTCTTTCCCAACATGCATGCTCTGCTAGCCGAGTTGGCCAAGCACGACGCCTCGTCCCCCTTATACATGGGGGCTTTGTCGGAAGACAGCCTTGCCGTTGAGAAGCACGGCATGCAAGCCTTTGGCGGTGCAGGCATCTTTCTCTCGCGCCCAACCGCCAAGACCATCACGGACAACTTTGCGGAGTGCTCTTCGGAGGAAAAGATCGATGAGGCGGATGGACAGGGCGACCGGCTACTGCGGCAGTGCATCCAAGAACACTCTGCGGTTCATTTAACGGCCATACACGATCTCTGGCAGCTCGATCTCTTTGAAGACCCCTCTGGATTCTACGAATGGGGCACTCGGCCCTTATCGCTCCACCACTACCGCAGCTGGCACCATGCCAAGCCGAGTGACCTCACCGCGCTGGCCTACATCGGCGGCGAGGACTGCACTCTGCAGCGATTCCAGACCTCCGACGATTTCATCCTATCGGGATACTCGATTGCACAGTACCCGCACGGAATCAACTTTGACACGAGCCAGGTAGAGAAGACGTTCCGAGCCGAGGACGACCAGGGCTGGAACCTTGATCATAAGATGGGGCCGCAGCGGGGGACGCTCTCGCAGACTGGCAAGAAGATTGCGTGGAAAATGGCTGAGTCTTCTTTTCAGGAGGATGGGAGTTTGTTGCAGACGTATGTTCGACGGGCGAATGATACGCGTTGGGTGGATGAGCGGGGGGGCTCGATGAGCGGGTATGATGGCGTCGTGGAGTTGGTCTGGATGCGGAGTTGATACCGATTTCCGGGATGGATATGAATTCGGTTCTTTTGTGTGAATAGTAGCGTTTTTTTTTGTTTTGTTTTTTTGCTTGCTTGTGAGTTAGTATTGATACCACTTTTGGGACGTTGCGTTGCAGGTCCTTCTTTATGCGAATACCGTCGTGTGTCGTTCAGTGTGGCATTGTCACATGGTGCTGCGCAGAGGTCATGGATGCAACAGTGCCGGAAGTATTGATATTGCCATCCCACGGGGGAAAAGACCCTCGAGCTGCGTCATGTATACAGCCCTCGTGATCTGATCCAGAGTCGACACGGAGTGATGTTTCTGGTTGGACAGATTCTCCGGGAACATTAGCGGTAGCTCTGAACTGGGTGCGGTGATGTTGTTGTTGTTGTGATGTTGTTGTGTTGTTGTGATGTTGTGATGTTGTGATGTTGTGATGTTGTGATGTTGTGATGTTGTGATGTTGTGATGTTGTGATGTTGTGATGTTGTGATGTTGTGATGTTGTGATGTTGTGATGCTGTGATGTTGTTGTGATGTTGTGGTGGTGGCGATGGAGATTGGTAGTCGAGGGGGGTAAAGGCGGGATTAAGACATGGTGTCTGGGATCGCGTTTTTGTTCTTCTTTATGACGGGCTGGAGGTCCTCTGTTCATCTGAGTGTCATCTGTGTAGACGTCATTATCGATGTTTCGTCCAAGCTCCATCCTGCTTTCATCTTCCTTGTCGTCCACTCATCCACCTGGGCTATCATCGAGGTATCGAGTCAGATATCCATCTCCATCTCCTTCTCGACAGCTCGTCTTAGTACCCCATCCGGTGTTATCTGTCCATCATGAATTCTAGAATCCCATCCGAGCATCCTCTACCTTCTTCATCCCCTCTCATCTCTCTCAACCATCTCACCCTCGAGAATCAACCCCGCTTCACCCAACCTCCCATTTACCCCCCTCCCCCAACCCACTCCTCCATCTCCCCCCTCGGCGTCCACCGCTCATCCACAGCCTCCATCCCCATCAGCCACCCCATCAACGCTGCCACCGACAAAATCACATGCGACAACACCCAATCCACCATCGCTAACCTCTGCCCCGACAACACATGCACCCCCCGCAGCCTCGGCCAGCTCCCCAAATCCGCATACACAGGAATACAGTCCAACCGCGCGCACATAACCATCACACGCAACTCAATCCATATCCGCAGCAGCAACCGCGCCACCAACCCCCGACATTCCTTACGCATCCTCCCCCGCTGCCTCATCCCCTCCAGCCGCACCCCATTGACATTCCTACACAGCAGCATCTCTTCCCCGTCTGGCGGATCCCATCGCTCTAGCACCACGACGGGTTGGCTCTCTCCCGGATCAGCACGCGCCCATTCATGCGGGACGAATGTATCGATCCGGATCTCTGGGTGGTTAGTCGCGGAGGCTGATACGATGCGGTGGCGGGATCCGATGCGGAGACGGATGCTGCCTTGTAGGACTTTGAGGTATTCGGTGTGGGCTTCGTGCCAGTGGAGGCCGCTGGACCATGTTGAGGAGGGGGGAAGGGAGACGAGGATGTGGTTCGGGGGGAGGAGATGGTAGGTTATGCCGTGGGGGAGGTCGCGTGTGAGTATATTGGGATTTGAGCTGGGAGGCATGCTTATTTTTTTTATTATTTTTTTTTGGGGGGGGGGGGGGGGGGGCGTTGGGTGGTGATTGTAGGGTCTGCGAGGGTCCCGGAGGTTTTTCGATGAAGGACGGACTGCAAAAGGGGGTAGTTAATGGTTGCGATAAAGAAGTAACTATTTGCCAGTTGGATGGGCAGGGGATGGTGTCTACTGTGGATGGATCCAGCGAAAGGTGATGGTAATGTTGAGTGAACTGGATGGGAAAAATGCCATGGATTGGCTCTTTTGTTGGAATCGCCACTTGCACCGTGCTGAACGACACGTGTATGTATGTGTTGCATTCCATTCATTGGCTACAGCGGTGTCGCCCTAAACGATAACCAAGGCCAGCTTCTATCATGATGATCAATCCGAGGACATTCATCATGCCATTTAGACTAGACTAGGTTCCCGGGTTGAACCGTCACGAAAGGATAACATGCTTGTCCGACGTCATTGCTATGTACATAAGTATTTGTATAGCGCAGAGCTGTGATCGGGGCTTTCATACGGATACTTGCGCAGAGTCTAGCAGAAGCGACATTGGGACGTACTGCGACTTCTTACTAGGTGAGAAACCATAGTTTGCGTATCGAGCAGTATTGTCTAGAGATCAACCCCGAGACCCCAAGATCAAACGCGGGGGGGGGGGGGGGATAGAATGGAAGATGGCTGGGAAGCCGTCCCAGTGTATTTGCAGTCGTCTGTGCCGGAACGCAATAACATACTGAAGAACAGGACCATCGACGCTCTGCACCGTCCAATCCCTCTAGTAAAAAACTAGGCGCTGGCGATATCCCAACATAAGCCTAATGTTGATTCTGAGCTCATGAGCAGCGACCGGACCATCTACAGTGACAGTCTACTCAGAAATCTAGAAGCCAAAACATCATTTTATCGCAGCCCTTGTGTCTGGAAGTGGATATCGCTTTGGATTGGGAAGCTGTTTCGAATTGGAAGTCCGTTGTCTACCGGTGATTCGGTTTGGGATAGGTAATCTGTGGCGCATGTGAAATCGGGCTTAGGCTGGAATCCTGGATGTCGACTGCGCTGACAAGTTACAAACCCCCAATACAAAACAGCTTCCCAATCTGAAGAAAAATCCATTTCAGAAACAAGCGCTCCGCTAAAGTCATGTTTTCGCCTCTGGATTTCAAGAGCAGAAAGGCCAATCGCTCCCTATAAACTCAGAAATATGGTGCTCAAGACCCGAATACTCACTGGGCCGCCCTCAGGCCAGTTCCTGCACCTTATGCACCTCCCCTCTCAAAACCGCTAGCAATTCCATTGAGCCATCCTTGGGGCTACCCGATCCCAACAGGTCGTCCAGTGGAGTCTTTCCATTCTTGTACCGGGAGGTCATGTTCACACCCTTATCCCTCAAATGCAAGATATCCCGCGTCGCGTCCGCGACTGAGTAGTCCCCTACATGAATGAAAAAATGGACCGTGAGATGAATCATGCTGTGTCCGAGTGGGGAAGACCATGTAGCAACGAAGTCGTCTTCAAACTCGTGTAGCACAACTAGCCTCCAGCTCCATGCTTGCATGGAGGTAAAGGCTATCATGATCAGCGCGTCGTCCAATAGTGCGGGAAGGGGCAGGTGTGTGAGTATATATCGTAAAGTTGCCGGCTCTTTTTGAACGCTTCTTTGTAAGCCAGTATGACCGTTAGGGGCGATATCTGCTTGATCTGCTGCCACCACCAGGCGTTGTAAGGATGCTCACACCACTTCTGGAAGATTTCGTCCTCCTGCCTTTTATGTTGCCACCACGCGTTGTAATGATTTGTCTCCCATAGTCGTGGTATCTCACACCAGCGACGGAAGGCTAAGTTCACCTCGTGTTCATGGATCGTCGCCCCATTCTCGCATAGCAGGTCGAAAAGCCAATCCGGCTCGGCTTTACAATGATCTAAGACGCGGTGCAATGGTGAAGGCAATCCCGGCGCAGGAATTGTGACATTCAAGCCTCTATCGATCGAGTCTCTCAACAACTCTCTGAGTGATTTTAGTGACGGAGGATCGTCAACACGGTGAATGGCACCCACGATTATTTCGTTTACCATGTTTGTGTTCCGCTCGAAGGTTCTGTTAATATCTACATGGTTTTCCAGGAGGAAGTAGATGACGTGCCTCAGGTCCTGGCGATAGATTGGGAACAAAACGTAGCGCTCCACGGCAAACTCTAGTAAAGAGGATCCGTCTGGATTGACGCTGCCTCCAAAATTGACAAATTTCCCAAGACACATCATGTGCTCTTTAAACGGCTTCGGATCCGGAATCGTAGGGTATGAAAGTTCCAAAATGCCCCAAGACAGAGGAGTACGTAAGGCACCATCTCTTGACTCCTTGTCTGCCCCGGTCTCCACCGCAATCTGCATACCTTGGGTGCAGCCAGTGATCAGGGCGACGTGGAGTGGTGTTGATTGAGATTCTCGTGGGCAGGGCTCATCAACATATTTGTGGAACCCGTCAAAAAGACATTGCCACTGGCGATAATCCGTGGTCTGGTCGGCAGCCGCGAAGTGCAGGATAGACATAGCTTTGGGGTCACCGTATAAGTAGACGATCATGGCTTCACGGCCAGCTCCATGCTCGACTAGAAGCTTGCACATGTCGGGATTGCTCTGTAGGAAGGCCAGGAAAATAGGAAACGCCGAACCGAAACGGAGATCCCGGCAGAAGATGGAATGGAAGTAGCTGGCTCTTAGCAAGACTTCCTCTGAGCCCAGTAATTCCCGGAGCAGGTTGGAGCAAGGGATTTCGAGACTCGCTTTCATGTCCAGTAGCGTTTCCGTGAGGCGCATGTTCTCTAAAAAAACGGCGAAATGTAGAGCAGTCGACATTTCGTACATTATTTGGTCTTTATTCAATCGTGCTCTATCCGATTGTGAAAGACGTCGTTTGACAGCGTTGATCTGACCTCCCCACCGACGAGAAATACCCAGCGTTCTGAGCGCGGAGTCAGTGGTCTGGCCGTCAACCGCATGGGCAGCCATCCATTTTATTGCGAACGAGTTGTTCTCTCTAGAATCCCGTTTGTAAAGCTCCTCATTAGCGACTTCGTACCAAGCTCGGCAACTCTGGCTTAGGCAAGAAAGCGACTCCTGCGGACTGATGTGAGAAATGATTTGAGTTTTCAACTCTGGTGGAAGAAGGACCATAGGGCACGTCGACACGTCAGTTTCCCCTCTCTGGGTCACGGCATCCGCCTCGCCAGCAGGTGAATCCATATTGGCCAAAAACTAGTCGTTTTCTGTTGGCTTGCTGGTTATGTACTGTCGTTGAGGATACCAAGTATGGGGTCCCAAAATAGCGTTGTCGCAGCGGAGTCACTCGGCGTGATATTCGAAGTTGTCGTGTGTACCTACAGAGTATAGAGTACAAAGTACATACCTAGGTGCCTATGTATGTGGTCCCATTATGTATGTATGTATGTACTATGTACCCCCAACCGCCGCGACAGAAATTTGTCGTAACACGGGACCATTTGGCACTGCATGATGTGTCAGAATGGTAGATGATGTGAATATGTGATGACGAGTTACTTCCGTCGCGGCCCTACGCTGCACTTCGGGGCGAAGGAAGACTCGCCTCGCTTCGCTTCGGGTTGGAGAGAGTCGGGCTAGAAAAGTGAGGTTTGCGATGTGGAAGTTTTGCGGACGGGATGGCGGTTTGTGGACGTGGATGTGTCCACTGTTTTCGGCGCCAAATTGCCTGCGCAGGTGTCCCTCCGGGGGTCCTTCCGGGGGTCCTTCCGGGGGTCCTTCCGGGGGTCCTTCCGGGGGATGCCTGTGGCACGCTGCTGCCTGCGGCGGACCTGCTCTGGGGGATCTTAGGGGCCCTTCACAGCACTGTCAAGCAGCGCAGGATGCTTGCCTCGCTCTGCTGCAATCGCGAACAGCAGTAAGCAATAAGGCTGCAGGGGGCAGATTTGATCGCGGGCAGATGGCGCGGGATGGCGGGCCACTGCCGGCAACCATAACCACATGACCCGCGGTCGATAGCCTAGTATCAAGATATCAAGATTGCCGGCGAGAAAGGCTTCCAAGTTGGCCGAACCTTTATCTCCCGTTCTGGCGAGAACCGGTATGCTAGAACATCTTCACCATCGCCATGACAAAACAGTAAATGGCTTGTTGTACTCCGTAGACGACGGGCCGAATTAACTATCGGTTAAAGATGTCGAGTTGGTATCTGGTCATGGGTCCCTGCCGCTCTTCTCCACGTCCTGACTCTCGACGGCCAGGACATATACTGTCTAGCTGGTCAGAGTCAAGTTTCAACACCATCAGAAACCGCGTACAGTATATCAGCTCTCAGTATGGCGGCGCATCGGCGCATCGGCGCATCGGCGCATCGGCGCATCGGCGCAGCATTACGGCATGACGCCTGGACTGCGAGAACTACTATCCACAATCTTGGCGGAAATCTCCGATGGACACCGATGTCATGGTGTAGACAGTGACCCTATCCATGCACTTGAACAATCGGCATTGTCACATTGAAGACTGTCTGATCGAGACGGAGCAGCTTGTTACGGCGTACTGTTTTTTTTTGGATGAAATCTGCGGCGCCTATAAAGCCTGCGCAGATTCCCGTGAAAGGTGTACACGTTGTTGCCAGGCGAGAAAGTTGAGCGAGCCAGAGCAGCGTTGTCACTTCTACACGTTACTTTGAGTCGATCCAAAGACAAAGACTTCTCATTTTGTGCACATGCTCTCGCGGAACACGCGGACACCTCGCAGCATGTTGGCCGTGTCTTTGCTGGGATTCTCTTCTCTGGCAACAGCCATGTCCGTTGTCGGCATCGGGGACTATGTGAGATCCCTCGATTCAAGAGCAGCGAGTTAGTGTTGTTCCCATGCTGCTCCTATCAGTCCACCTCTCCAACCTTGAACCTCCCACTTGGTCTATCTTCCTCGCATTCATGCTGCGGTTTTGGTTAGGTCTCTTTCCCGCCGCATCTCATAATCTAACAGCTGATGACGATGCAAAATCCCACAACAGCCGGCATACATGCCCAGGACTTTGATAACATCAAGTTCTACTCCCAGCACGCTGCAGCCGCGTACTGCAACTTCAAGGCCACGCCAGGCAGTGTTCTTAAATGTGACAGGGGCGCCTGTCCGCTCGTGGAGAAAAACGCGCCCACTGTCCTGGCATCTTTTGAGTACGTAACTATGTCCCTTCCTTGAGCGACTCCATTTTCACCCATTGCACGTCACTGATGCGGGCTCACGCTTTTCTTTTCTTCTCTCCCCCAAAACAGGGGTTCAGCCACCGGCGAGGGCGCCTACGTGTCTTTGGACGAAACGCGCAAGGAAATCGTGCTCTCCATGCGCGGAAGCGACAGCATCCGCAACTATCTGACAGACATCTTTTTCGTTTGGCATGACTGCCACTTTACCAGTCACTGCAAGGTCCATGCCGGCTTTTCCAAGAGCTGGAGGGATATACGAGACGACATCACATCGGCTGTTCAAACGGCGCGCGCCCGTTTTCCGAAATACCGCTTCATTACCGTGGGCCATTCACTTGGTGCCGCATCGGCTCTCCTCGCCCTGGCAGATTTCATACAGGACGGCATCCCGACCGATCTTTACACGTATGGTAGTCCGCGGGTTGGCAACGATCATTTCGTGAACTGGATAGATAGCCAACCCGGGGTGCGCTTTCGCGTCACGCATGGCAAGGATCCTATTGCGAAGCTGCCCCCCATCTTGTTTGGGTATCGCCACACGTCGCCCGAATACTGGCTTTACAAGGGGGGAGGCGTACAGGACGAACCGGATGTAGAGGTCCGCGTATGTGACGGAATCAAAAACACGGACTGTAATGCCGGAACGGGGGGGCTGGATCTCTGGGCGCATATGAATTACTTGGGAGATACATCAACGTGCATGGGAGACCCTATCGTCAAGTGGAAGCGTGATGACGCCACGGATTCTGAGCTGGGGCACCGTTTGATTGACTGGAGCCAACAGGACAGGGACTTTGTGAAGGAGGAGAACAGCAAATAATCTTGTTGAACTTTCTTTCGGTGCAGGGCCCGAAGGGCGGAGTTCTTGACTGAAACACTGATCAGTGATGACAACATATGTCCATGTATGGTAGTTGAAAAGGGAAGCTGAAAATTCTGGGTTTGTCACACACATCACAGCCACATGTATCAGTGGTTCAGTGACTCAAGTCTCACGGGTATTATGTAGTACAACGTCTGTATGTATAAATGTGATGAAGATGTGGTTTATAACTTGATCACTCTACATGGATTCAAGAAGAGGTTCTGAATCAATTCAGAATCATTATGTGTGGGTATAAATTCATTATAGATGGGTCACAGGATCGTTATAGACGGGATTGGAATCATTATAGAACGGTTCTAGGATCACACTATATGAGCGGCAGGATCGCTTCAGATGGGTTATGCACCATAAATTAAAATAATAGCTCTTCTGTCCGTCCCGGCTGTTGACGGCACATAATTTCATACCTACATCCCGCATGCGGCATGAGACACCCGGGTATCGATCGACCCCCCTTGTAGTTGTATATAATTGAACTCATAAGGCCCGCTCTACTTAGTTCGCCGACGACGTCAAAACAGTTTCAAGGCATGTAGCCAGCTTTGCCTGATTCCAGCCTCCTTGAGCCGAGTCAATTAGGGAATCTAACCACCATAGCACGACCTCTCCATGTTTCTCGAAATAAGATACGGGATCTTCGATCGTGACTCTACCATTTTATGTGCGTTCTTGCGCGTCTGATGCTCGAATTGAGTCGCTGTCCGCCATCTGAATCTGGTGTTGACGGCACCTATGGCCTCGGTTCCAGGGAGCCTTGAAAAGTACTCTGATCAATGCCCTGAGTAGGAGATGGGACACTGGATGCCCCTATTTCATAGCGAGTTTGTTGCGTCTGCTACGGGCTGTGTACCGCCGTCCGATTCGAAGCTCCTCGATTGATTAGAATGTCGTTGAAGGGCGAGGATCTGGAATTCGCTCGCCTACGAAGTGTGCGTCGATCGCTGTGGCGTGTGGAAAGACCACTTTGTTATGCAATTCGATGGAAGAACTAGAAAAGACATGATTATGACAGAACACGATACCCGAAGGTCAAAATCGATGAGTTCGTATGTTGAAGTGTGTAGAAATGGCTTCGCTTCGCTTCGCCAATCATTTTCTCCACCGTCTACGGGTGCCCTTGCGATCCGATCAGGAAGGCCGTATGGATCCGTTTGTACTTGTAGTCCAGGCACTAGTCGCGATACTTTGATGCGTCTCGTGCGTTGTAGAAGCGCGTGGCTCATGCTCCTCCTTGGTCAGGCAGCCTGGGACTTCTTCATATGCGCCATGTTCGGATCACGATTGAAGATTTGCTGTTTCAGGCATGACCAGACGATCGCTCCTATGGGCTCCAAAAAAGTCGTCTTTCAATGTTGTCATCTTCAGAAGTTATCTTCAAAACTGCTGACGCACCTTGCCCTCCAAAAGCGCTACTAATTTCATGACGTCGTCCTTGCAGGTACCCGATTTCAACAGAGTTTCCAGCGGAGTGTGTCCGTAAAAATTTCGCGAGGTCATGTCCACACCCTTATCTCTCAAGTACATAATATCCTGGGCCGCGTCTGTGGCTGAGTACAACCCTATCTCAATGAAGAAACGGACCGTGAGATGAATCATGTTTTCTGGACCGTCGAGAGAGCATGTAGCAACGAAGTCGTCTTCAAACTCTTGTAGTACAACTAGCCTCCAGCTCCATGGCTTGCAGGACTCAAAGGCTAGCTTGACCAATAAGTCATCCTGCGGTGCGGGAAGGGGCAGGTGTGTCAGTATATCGTACAGTTGTCGGTCTTCATATTCGAACGCGGCTCCGTAAGCTTGTGTAGCTTCACAGGGCGAGATCTGCTCGACGTGCTGCCACCACCAGACGTTGTAAGGATCCTCACGCCACTTGAGGAAGAGCTTATCTTCCTCCCCTCGATGTTTCCACCATGCATTGTATTTGTTCGTCCTCCACAGTCGCGGATACTTACACCAGTGAAGGAAGGTTGTGCCCACCTCTTCTTCATGGATCGTCGCCCCATTCTCGCATAAAAAGTTGATAAGCCATTTATGATAGCGATTAAAATCATGTAAGAGGTGGTACAATGGTGAAGGCAATTCCAGCGGCGGTTCAGTGAGATCCAAGCCATAATCGACCAAGTCGCTCAACAACTGTTTGAATAATTCTAGTGACTCTTGATTCTCGTGATGGGCGAGTATACCATCGATTATTTCGTTTACCATGATTGTATCTTGCCAACCGCCGAACCCGAAGCTATCTTCATTGCATTGCATGAGGAAGTGAATCAAGTACCTCGTGAGAGGGTGGCCGACGGGATGGACCATGTAAGACTGCACGGCAAGCAATAACACAGAGTCTCCGTCTGGGTTGATACGGGCACTCAAATCCACGAATTCCCCAAAACACCTTGTTAACTCTTCAAACGTCCGGGGATCTGAGCCTGTGTTATGCATGATTCCTAGTACGCCCGAAGACAGGGGCGTATGTGAAGCACTATCTCTTGCCTCCCTGTCTGCCCCGGTCTCCACCGCAATCTGCATGCCTTGGGTGCAGCCGGCCCTCAGGGCGACGTGGAGTGGTGTGCGTTTATCTATTTGTGGGCAGGGCTCATCGACATGTTCGCAAAACTTGTCAAAGAGACATTGCCACTGGTGATAATCCGCAGTCGGGTCGGCAGCCGCGAAGTGTAGGATAGACATGACTTGGGGGTTATGGTTGGGCTCAAAGATCATGGCTTCACGGCCGGCCCCATGCGCTATAAGAAGCTAGCACATGTCGGTATCACTTTGTAAGAAGGCCAGGAAAATGGGAAACGCCGGGCCGAGATAGCATTCCTGTAAAGCATCCAGGAAGTATCTGGATCTAAGCAAGAGTTGCTCTGAGCCCATTGACGGGAAGAGCAGAGCTGAACAAGGGATTGTGAGATTTGCTCCCATGTCCAGGAGCATTCTTGTGAGGCACACATTCCCCAAGAAGACGGCGAAATGTAGGGCAGTCGACGTGTCGTACATTACCTGGTCTTTGTCATTTGATCGTGATTCATTCCATCGTGAAAGACGCGGTTTGACAGCGTCAATCTGGCCTCCCCACCGACGAGAAATCTCCAGCGTGCTGATCGCTGAGTCAGTTGTTTGTCCATCAACTGCATGGGCGGCCATCCATTTGATCGCGAACGACGTGTGCTCCTTGGCATCCCTGGTGTAAAGTTCCTGGGTAGCAGTCCCATACCAAGCTCGGCAGCTTCGGCCTAGGCGAGAAAGCGACTTCTGTGTACTGATGTAGGACATAATTTGGATCTTCGTCTCTGGTGGGAGAAGGGCCATAAGGCACCTCGAGTCGTCGGTATCCCACTCCCGGGCCATAAGACGCGCTTCACGAGCAGCTGAAACCATGTCGACGACAACAGGTCGCCTTGTTGTTTGCTCGCTGGTTAGATTTCGTCGTCGAGGAAGCCGGACGGAGCCCGGGCGAAGGATACGAGGGCACAAAATAGCAATGTTGCAGGCTGCAGTGCACTCACTCGGCGTGGTACCCGAAGCTTCTGTGTCGAACAACGCGGTCGCCTCGTAAAACAAAGGATAAGAAGCAGCAAAAATACTAAGGAGAGCTTATCATGATATCTTTTCCCACATGAAGGGCCTTGTCATAAGTTGAATCGTGCGTATCAATGAGCATGAGAGGTTCGCAGATAGTCTCGGGGGAGTGGCAAGAGACGATCGTTCGAGGAGAGGTAAGCGACGACGTGAATTTTACAGCAGGTCACAGGCACAGGTCACACCGCCTGCGGATGAGCTTAGTCATTGGCGAACCGAAGCGGAGCCATTTCTACACACTCGAAGGCTCTCAAATCTCGAGACTATGGCTTAGTCATGAAAAGCTTGGCGAAATGATTGGCTCTCGTTGACTCCGCATTAAGCGAAGCGTGCCCCTTCGCCCAACGGCGTCACCGCATTTCTTCGTCGCAAAGTGCCGCACGCGACACATCTCATGATCGGGACGCCGCCTTGTTGAGGCTCGCCGCTTGACAATTCACAACCGAGAGAAGACTGGAACTGACATTATGGGCCCGTTCTCGCGCGAGTCTTCATCAGATATCTCACGCTCGTGCCATCCGCTCCAATCTCCGCTACCTTATATGTTCATCTACACACACATACACCCATGCAGGACATGAGACAACAAATCACACAAACCCGCCGCGGCAAGACAGCTAATGAGAACATTTCATGTCTTCTCCGATTCTGTACGCTCATTTCAGCCTTAGCCTCCTGCATATGGCAGTACCTACTGCCGCAGCCCTACAGCTCCGATGTAGCGATGCCAAGATCGGCGCGCATTACTAGTCATTACTTTTATCAACTCAGCTTTGGCGCGTCTACATACGCCATCATTTCCTCCTTCGTCTACGGATGCCGCCGCGATCCGATCAGAAATCCCGTATACATCCGCTTGTACTTGTAGTTCAGCCTCCAGGCACTAATCGCGATCTTTCGCTACGTCTCGTGCGTTCTTGAAGCGCGTGGCTCATGCTGCTCCCTGGTCAGGCATTTCTTGATGCCTGCCAGCGGCGAGACGGGCAGCAGGTAGGACAGCAGCAAACAAGGAGTTGATGAAGGTGCAATCAATTCCACGGAGTTGAACAACGCATTCGGCAGAGCTGCAGCAAAGTTGTGTGTATTCGCTTACGAACTGCAACTCGTACTTACAACGACGCTTGCTTGCAAGGCAAGAATGGTCGGCACCTCGTCATCGCTAATTACTGATAGCACAGTTCATAGATTCTCGATCGAGGCTGTTCAACATAACCTTGTTACGCAGAGCCCAACAGATGCGGCTCCTTGGACGTCTTAGATGAAAGAATATCTTTTGCCTCCCGTGTATGTCAAGTCAAATCTAACCCCACGCCCAAAACACAGGAGCAAACCCCGGTCCGAGAAGCCGCATCAACGTGTTTGCATTCGCCTCATCCAGAAACTGCATATTGTAAAAGATTAGACGTATAACAAAGGACAGCCTAGGCCCTAGCGAAGAAGATCACCATCAAAGCTGTGCAGCGTGTAAGATAAGACCAGCTCTGTCCTGGTCCAACTGAAGATCGCTTCCCATCGAAGACGACCCAGTCAAATGAATTCCCAGTTAATGCCGTCGGGTTCGAATGCCATCGTGTTGAGGCCCGAATTCTGACTGGACCCGTAGGCCAACCTGTTCACCTTGTCTTCCAAAAACGACACTACACCCGAAAAATCATTCTCTAGCCGCCCATTTTCAGTAATAGTTCCAGTTGAGTCTGTCCATAAACGTTTCGCGAGGTCATGGCCATACCGTTGTCCCTCAAGCGCAGAAATCCCGGATCGCGTCCGCGGCCGAGGAATTCCGTTCATATTTGTATACGGACCGTGAGGTGAATCATATTTTCTCCTCCATCGAGAGACCGTGTAGCAAGGAAGTCGTCTCTAATTTTGTGTAGAAGAAGTGGGCTCCATCTTCCTAGCTGCTTCGCTTCGCTTCGAAGGCCACCTCGGCCTATGAGCTGTCAATTGGTGTAGAAAGGGGCAGGTGTGTAAGTACATCATAGAGTTACCGGCTTTTCTTGGACGCTAATCTGTAAGCCAGTATGAATGCATGGGGGGATATCTGCTTGACGTGCTGCCACCACCAGAAGTTGTAAGGGTGCTCACGCCACTTTTGGGACATTTCGTCCTCCTGCCCCTGATGTTGCCACCACGCATCGTATTTGTTCTGTTTGAAATGAGGATTACAAATGAGGAGGTTGATTGAAGAAGAAACTATAGGAACTAGAACTGGAGAAAGATCCGGACAACTATATACTCATATACTCATATGACTGAGGATGACGTGACGCAGCCTTTCATAGCCACATGGCAACATATTCGTCTCCCACAGTCGCGAGGTCTCACACCAGCAAAAGAAGACTGAGCTCACCTCGTCTTCATGAATCGTTGCCCCATTCTCGCAGAGCAAGTCGACAAGCCATTCTAGATTGTGTTCATGATGAACCATAACGCGGTACAATGGTGAAGGCAATCCCAGCGCAGGAATTGTGAGATTCAATCCTCTATCGACCAAGTCGCTTAATAACTCTTTGAGTAATTCTTGTTGCGGAGGATGGTCACCATATACTAAGATACCATCGATTATCTCGTTTATCATGTTTGAGTTCGGCTCGAAGAAGGTTCTGTTGATGTCTGCATGGTGTTCTAGAAGGAAGTAGATTAGGTGCCTCATGCCCGGGTTCTCGACAGGAGACCAGGCGTAGCGCTTTACGACCAACCCTATTAAAGAGTCTCCGACTGGATTGACGCTGCCGCCCAAATCCGCAAATTTTCGAATACACCTCATGTGCTCTTCAAACGGCTTCGGATTCTCAATCGCGTAGTGCGGGATTTCCAAAATGCCCAATCTCAGAGGAGTACGTAAGCCACTATCTCTTGACTCCTTGTCCGCCCCGGTCTCCACCGCCATCTGCATGCCTGGGGTGCAGCCACTGATCAGGGCGACGTGAAGTGGAGTTGATTGAAAGTCTCCTGGGCTGGGCTCATTGATATAGTCGCGAAACCGGTCGAAGAGACATTGCCACTGGCGATAATCGGGGGTCGTGTCGGCAGCCGCGAAATGCAAGATAGAAAAGTCTCCGGGGTTATTCTCGTGGTCGAAGACCATGGCCTCACGGCCGGCTCCATGCTCCATAAGAAGCTTGCACATGCCGGGATCGCTCTGTAGGAAGGCCAGGAAGATGGGAAACGCCGGGCCGAAACGGTATTCGCGTAAGGGTTGCAGTAAGTGTTCGAACCTAGTCAAGAGTTGCTCTGAGCCCATTGACCTGAAGAGCAGTGGTGAGCAAGGGATCGTGAGACTTGCTTCCATGTCCAGGAGCGTTTTCGTAAGGCGCACATTCCCCAAGAAGACGGCGAAATGTAGGGCAGTCGACGTGTCATACAGTGTCTCGTCTTTGCTATCCGATTGTGCTTCATCCGATTGTGAAAGACGCCGTTTGACAGCGTTAATCTGGCCTCCCCACCGACGAGAAATCTCCATCGTTCTGAGTGCGGTGTCAGTTGTCCGCTCGTCAACTGCATGGGCAGCCATCCATTTGATGGCGACCGAGCAGTTCTCCCTGCAATCCCGTTTGTAAAGCTCCTCATTGACGACTTCGTACCAAGCTCGACAACTCTGGCCTAGGCGAGAAAGCGTCTGCTGTGAACTGATATAAGACATGACTTGAATCTTCATCTCTGAAGGGAGAAGGGCCATAGGGCTCTTCGACTCGTCGGAATTCCGCTCCCGGGCCATGAGACGCGCATCAAGAGTAGCTGAATTCATATTGGCGAGAAAGGATCGGGTTGTTGTTGGCTTGCTGGTGAGGTTCTATTGTCGAGGGAGCCAAAATTAAATTATGAAAAAGCAGCAAAATTACTAAAGAGAGCTTATCACAATATCGTTTCTAATTAGTTGAATCCCTCGTAGCAATGAGTATGAGACGTTCGCAGACAGTCTCGGGACTCTCGGGCGAGTGGCAAGATATTATCGTACTTGGAGATGAGGTGATGATTGAACTTGAAGGTGAAGTTTTTGCGCTCAAAGATATTGTTGGGAGAAATTCGAGAGTGTTGCGTATACAACTGAATTAAACTGTCATGAACAATATTTCGTGTTCATGGAGACTTTCGAGAGGAAAGAGAAAGGAAAGACTGAATAGCCTTACGGCGTGGTCTTATTCCACGAGTTCCGACTCCGAGTGAGGCCACGTACGCGATCGTCGAGGACACGTAGAGTGCGCCACGTATAGTTGTCAGTGGCCACGTACGGCGCTAGTTGTGGCCACATACGTATGTGCCGTTGAGGGCAGCGATTTCAACACTCGCAATTCTCTCTTTAGACTTTTTATCGTTTAGAAGAGGAATCTCAAGTGGCAAAGACATAGGCAAATGTGGCAGAGAATGAGTATCGCGTTCATCGCGAATGCTTGAACTGTCTCGAGCAAAAACAAGAAGCAAGTGACAAAACCAGTATAGCAGTATCGCGCTTGTCGCGATAATCCAGTCTCAAAACTTCCTTACTCCATCACACGTCAAGGTCTCTGCTCATGGCACCTGCCTTGCTACCAGACGGTAGTGGCTGACGAAGTGTCTGGGGAGCTTGATGATTGATATCATACTCAGCGGTGCATTCCACGGCATTAGACAATTTCCCGTGACCAAAATTACCCGCGACTAAAATCTTCCGTGACCAAAATGTCGGAAGTTGGTCTCGCAGCGAAAGCTCCGAATTTATTCGTGACTGCGTACGTTCGCAAGGAGAGAATCCCTCTGGGAGGATCTCTTCTTCCATCCTTTTCTGCTTGTCGATTTCGTTAGGGAGGGTGTCGTCACAGTCGTTTTCTTCGCAAATGTCGGCAGGGAGGTCTTCGTCAATGAAGTCGGTGCAGTACTCTTCTCGGCAAAGGGCAACGCCACATGCGGACGTGGCCGCAACTAGCGCAGTACGCGGCCGTAGCTAGCGCGCCGATCTTCTGGACAACTTCCATTGATATGTCCGACAGATTTTTCATACGCAACCCTCGCGGATTTCTTCCAACAGTAATCATGTACACGTTGCAGGTAATGAATTCGGAAAAGCTCCACACCATACCCTCATAAACAACTGGTAACATGGAACATAAAGAGGCAAACACGAAATGTGCGCCTCCGCTACGCGTCGCCGCACAATTTCTTCAGTTTTGCCTAATAAACTCACGGACACCGCCAACAGATGCGGCTTTTTGAGCACCTTGGATGAAATGAAGTTTTTTGCAACCCGTGTATGTCAAATCCAACTCGAATCGCAAAACACAGGGGTAAGTCCCAGTCCGAGGAACCGCATCATCGTATTTTCATTCGCCTCATCCAGAAACTGCACGTTCCAAGATCAGACGTATAATGAAGGAGGGCCTAGCAAAGAAGATCATCGTTAAAGCTGTACAGCGTGTAAGGTAAGACCAGCGCTGTCATGGTCCAACTCAAGCGCGCTCCCATCAAAGATTACCGGGTAAGAATGAACTCCCAGTTCACAATGGATGGCCCATCTGCGCTGCGTCATAGTAAAGTTTTTCGCTTTTGAGTGATAAGCAGCGGGCCGATCGCACCATATGAAGTAATGAACTAAAGATGACATTGTGTTCGCATGTCGTCAGGCTCAAATGCCGTCGGCTTCGGATATCGTCTTGTTCGACTGTCATCGCGTTGAGGTCCGAGAATACTCACTGGGCCCTCAGGCCAGTTCCTGCACCTTTTTCACCTTCCCCCCCAAAAGCGCTACTAACTCCATGACGTTATCCTTGGAGCTACCCGATTCCAACAAAATTTCCAACGGAGTCTTCCCATTATTGTACCGGGACGTCATGTCCGCACCCTTGTTTCTGAAGTGCAAAATATTCCGGATCGCGTCTGCGGCTGAGTAGTCCCCCACAACAATGAACACATGGACCATGAGGTGAATCATGTTTCTCCGCATTTGAGAGATCATGTAGCGAAGATATCTTCTTTAAATTCGCGTAGCACAACTAGCCTTCAGCTCCATGGCTGCAAAGACACGAAGGCCGTCTTGATACTTGATCAATGTGTCATTTAATGGTCCAGGAAGGGGCGGGTGTATAAGTATGTCGTACAGTTGTCCGTTTTGCTGGAACGATTTGCCGTAAGCCAGTGAGACCACTAAGGGTGTTCTCTGCTTAGCGTGCTGCCACCACCAGACGTTGTGAGGGTGCTCACACCACTTTAGGAAGATTTCGTCCTCCTGCCCCTGACGTTGCCACCACGCATTATATTTATTCGTACTCATCGCGTGGGATTCCTTCGATGCCAACTGACAGAGGCGTACGTGAGAAACCATCTCTTGCCTCTTTATCTGCCCGTACTCCACCGCCATCTCCATACCTTGGGTGCAGCCGGCCATTAGGGCGACGTGAAGTGGTGTGAGTGCATCTCTTCGTGGACAGAGCTCATCGATATATTCATGAAACTGATGGAAAGACATTGCCACTTGCGGTAATCCGTGGTAAGGTCGGCAGCCGCAAAGTACAGGATAGATATGGCTTTGGGGCCAGTGATGGTATCGACGAGCGTGGCTTCACAGCCGGCTCCGTGCTCGATCAGCAGCTTACACATGTCGGAAACGCTCTGTAGGAAGGCCAGAAAGTGGGAAACGTAGAGTCGAAAGGGCTTTCCTCAAACATTTGCTGGAAGTCTCTGAATCTTAGCAAGACTTCCTCTGAGCCCATTGATTTCAAGAGCAAGGTTGAGCCGGGGATTCTGAGACTCGCTTCCATGTCCAGGAGCGTGTTTGTAAGGCGTAGATTCCCTATGAAGACGGCAAAATGTAGGGCAGTCGAGGTTTCGTACAAATCCCCGTGCGACGACTGGAATGTCCCCCGTAATGATTCCCATTCTCTAAGACCCCGATGGATAGCATCGATCTGGCCTCCCCACCGACGATAAATCTCCAGCGTTCTTATCGCGGAGTCAGTTGTCTGCTCGTCAACTGCATTGGCAGCCATCTATTTGATCGCGAACGACCCGTACTCCTTGGCGTCCCTGGTGTGAAGTTCCTGAGTAGCGGGACCATACCAAGCTCGGCAACTCTGGTCTAGCTCAGAAAGCGACTGCTGTGTGCTGATATATGACATGATTTGGATCTTCGTCTCTGGTGGGAGAAGGGCCACAAGGCACCTCGACTCGTCGTATCGGCGAGAACGGGTCGCCTTGTTGTTGGCTTCATGGTAAGGTTTTGTCGGACATGGGGCCTGGAGTCACAAAATTGTATTGTCGCAGCGGACTCACTTAACGTTTCACAGTCTGATACTCGAAACATTTGTGTCAAAAAACGCGGTTGCGTCGTAAAACCAATGATAGAAAACGGTTGATAAACGAGGAGAATGCAAACAACAGAGATCCTCTCAGGATCTCCACGATACGACGAAGAAAGACAAACTGCGAAGCAGGCAGCAGAAACGACAATCGACCACGATCCCGGGGATCAACTCAACACCGAAAAAAATATAAACTGAACTTCGTTGTTATTCTCTCTCTCCCGCGACGAAAACAAACGGGGTCACTATACATATACAGCAAGCCTTAGGTCCGAAATCTTGGAAGGCAGGAGCGATGAACAATAGGTGAGGTAACCTCGCGTAATAAGTGGAGTCATCCACTGGCAAAAGGCAGGAAGCAAGCAAGAGAACACCCCGCTTTTCTAATGATGTGAAGCAGCATGAAGTACCAAAATGCGAAATGCCTTGACGCGAAGCTGTGACAGGACGCGCCAACAGAATAGCTCTAGCCCCCTTGTTTCAAAGTACCTGATGTACCAGAGAATGTTGACCAATGAGAGTAGAGCCACCGAAAAGCCCCACACCCTACATAGGAGGTAACTACCCGTGGTGCGGCCTGCGCCGCCTCAATCCCGTGACATTTCCATAGGGTCATACAAACGTACAACACTTCCCTTACACGTCACTCGTGTGGCATTTCAATCTCTTGCGGCTCGTTACTCGTATTGGTTTCCAACAACTGCCTCAGATACTCAAACCTCTCGATTGTACTCATCGTTCAACGCCTACAACAGTCAAAATAGAGCATTCTGGCAGAGATAAATGACCGTCCGCAGTTCCTTCGTGGCAAGGTCAGGTCTTCGAGCACAACCTCTCTACACAATGAAAGTATGAGGAGCGAAGCGACCAGAGTGTAGCTTACCTGGGCGCTTTGAGGTGAGGTTACGGGATAAATCTTCTACTGGAGCGCGATTTACTCTATACAAACAGGGTACTCGATAAGGAATCAAACGAAGCATGCATGCAAACCCAATATCCTCGGATTTGTCATGTCTAAGCTAGAAAGTGAAGCCCTTAGTCCTGCAATGTTGGGACGGCTGCAGCCAATGATCGTGCATTTGATCATGTGACACTTTTGGTGTGAGGAGCAATTCAAACACTAGGGACGCCTTCGTCGGGGTAAAATCGCACAAAACGAATGACGACTTTGCCTGAAAGATGTGTACACTGCTGGGATTGAGGCGAAACAGGAGACTGTCGTAGACTCGTCGCTCAAATTACAGGTAGGATGGTACAACTTTCGTTCCGCCCGAGTGTGTTATGACACGGTCAAGTTGAATCTCTAACCAGTCGAGGCTCAAGCAACTTGACGATGCACGCAAGCTCCTCAATCGGCGCTTCAATGGCAGACGAGAGTCGAGATCCGTTACACCTGCCCGCCGAGATTGTCACGCAAATTTTCTCCTACCTGAAATGTGATGAAATGCTGTTCGTTGATTTCGGATTTCCCCATTTTCTTATCGAGCACGGACTCTTGACTACTGTGTTCCTCGGCTAATACAATTCTTGGCACAGTTACTGCTTGCGCGTTTCAAAGCAATGGACATGCACGCTCACCTGCCCCATGTATGCTCCATTATGGAGGGACATGACATTTTCAGATGGGGAAACGAACTGTGGCCCAAGCACGGCGGAACTAAGAAAGATGCTGTCATGGGCAGGGGATGGAGGTGCCAGGAAGATCGTGATACCAAGACGTATGATGCTCACTGATCCGATGTTGGCGCTGCTGCTCGAAGCATCACCTAGTTTGAAACACTTGGAGTATTTGGATCTACCAAAGGACCTATTGTTTCCTTCGAACGGCAAGACATGGAACCGGCTTACGTATTTCTCCCTTAAGCTGTGCGACGGCGAACGATTGTTTGGGCCTAGGGAAGACGATCCGGGTCAATTTCCTCATTCGTTCCTCCAGAACGCTGCCATCTCTTTGGAGCATCTCGACTTGATGGGGATTCCAGCGCAATGGTACAATGGGGTACCATTAATACCCCTTCTTCCTAGTCTCAAGATACTGCGTATGAGTCAGAATAAAGGGACAATGAACGCGGACCCGTTTCCTGTAGTCTGTCTCCCCCTCGCAGAGACCCTCAGTGACGCGTGAGAGCAAAACACTAACTCATTGAACCTTGGTAGTATCCTCTCTCCATCGCCTTCCCCAATCTCGAACAGCTTTCTATCGGGCCCGACATCCCACATCTGAACCCCGCACCCCTGTCGATATGGCGAGAAAGACGGCAAGATATATGGCCACATCTCAAGGTACTCATATTCGAGTTCAGATCCTCTGTGGCATCAATACAACATGTCGCAAGTACACGTTTGATGCTACGGTATTTGATGTGTCTGAGCCGCGGCAACTCACTACAACATATTCGTCTTCAATTTCGCATCGAGAGCTGGAATGATATTTTCAGCATTCCCGATACTCTAATCCCCGATTTCGACGACGTCCATGAATTAAATTTCCAAAACCTGCGCTTCTTTAGCTCGACATTTTTCTGCCTTTCACCCGATGGAGCTCGAACCTTGCTGTCCAATTCAATGCAGACTCAACGATTGACGTCCTTTGATATTGTCTTTCTGAAACACACAGACGCTGGTCGCGCGAGCTTAGGGGATCTATCCCATTTGAGAAGCTACGAATGGGCCCGAGGTGCCCCCTCCATTCAAGCGTTGGGTTTCTATCGATTCCGATTCTGGTGCTACCCCGAAGACTGCGACTATCATCCCCTGGTGGAATTCGTTGCCACGTTTCCTAACCTGCGGACGTTGAGCATCTGGAGCCCATACTACGGACTGCCCGAGCTGGCGAGGTTGGTGGATATGATTCTCAGGGTTACGCATCTGGAGACTATTTACATGCTATCCGTCGGTGACGAAGCCTTCGCTCAGCTGAGGCAGGCGGCACGAAACCAGGGCGTGCGCTTAATGGAGATATCGGAGCCAAGGCAGTGGCCAGTACTGCTGGGGGCGTAGGAGGCGGAGATCAAGCGGGACATCCAACAGAGCGGCAGCCATTGTTGGAGGCGCCGTAGATTGGTATGCAGCGGTCCGAGACGTTGTATCGATGGCATACGCGGCCGATTTGGAAGATTGGGCATCTATCGTCGTGAAGCTGTACAAGACGCTCCATCGCAGCCGACGGGTTTTGACAGCATACCGTATACGCGAGCAATCAGGCGAGACGAGACTTGCAATTAAAGCTACAATGAATTCCTCGGAGTTGATCAAACGATTCGGCAAAGCTGCTCAAGGCGAGAATAAGTCGGCACCTCGGCGTGGCTGGCCACTGATAGCAGTGCATAGATTCTCGATCGAGACTATTCAACAAAACCTTACGTTACGTAGAGCCCAGCGGTGCGACCACTTCGGCTTCTTGGATAAAAGAATAGTGTTGGACTACCGAGTATGCTGAATTTTCAATCCAAACCCAACGCCAAAACACAGGTGCAAATCCTGTCCGAGAAAACGGTTATCTTCAATTGCATTCGCCTCATCCAGGGACCCCACGTTCTAAGTCCACTGTCCAGACGCAAAGCAAAAGACGACAAGGAGCCTGGTGAAGAAAATGACCGTCCATTCTTTGCAGCCTGCAAGATAAGGCCAACGCTGCCATGGTCCAAATCAAGCTCACTTCCAATGCCCCGGAAATCCAATTCAAAACAAACACCTAGCGAATTCTCACTGGGTGTGACAAGGGCAATCAGCAGTATAATGGGCTTGGAACTGATGAATGTCAATTCAGAACGCAATTAGTATCGACTCTGGGTCTACAAGGAACTCTAGAGGCACGTCAAGCACATCTGTTGCACAAAAGAGTGGGCGCAGCCGTCTGGCCACTGGTTTGTGCTGTACATGCCCCTATATACCCTGCGACAACATCTCGCCCCATAGCGGTCAAAGTGACTTACCAAGACACGTTCTGTAAAAGCCGGCAACTCTACGATATACTTTACACACCTGTCCATTCCTGCACCATTGGACGATGTATCGGTCGAGATGGCCTTAATCACCTTGCCGCCATGCAGCTGGAGGCTCACTGTGCAACAAAAGTTTGAGAAAGACTTCTTCGCGGCTTGCGCCCACCGTCACACGGTTCTCTCGATCTGTCGCCGTCTGCCATCGACGGTTGAAAGCACCTATCAGCAAGCCCAACCTCTTCCCTCAATCCGAGTCAATTTTACTCAGCCCTCCGAGTGAGACCAGAGCAATCAGCTTCCCAAGGCACGATGTTTGTCCCGTGGCAGCAACTTTACATGTCGTTATCCGACGTCGTCGCTGATCACTTCTATAGCACATGATCTGTGGCCAAGACTTGTAAACCAATCCTTACACAGAGCCCAGAAGATTAAATTTACTGCCAGTATTTAGATAGAAGGATATGCCTTGTTTAACCTAGATTTCAAATCCAACCACAATCCCAAACACAGGGGACGAAAACCACTGCTAAGCAAAAAGAAGTCCACTCCATCTACAGTTCATCTGCTCCAAAACCACATTCCTAGGCCCGCCGCCCAACTGTGGAATCGCAGGATAGCGCGGTAAAGGAAAATAATCATCTCAAACGCTGTGCAGCTCTCTGGTGCCTCTAGGATAGGATAAAACCAGCACTGGCATGACCTCAGATCCAATCCACGCTTAAACTGTGAAACGCCCCAGACTTCCAAAGCAAACCGAAGTCCACTTCCAAAAACAAGAGCTGCATGATCAGATCATGATGTTTTCGCTATTCAACGTTAAAACAGAAACTTCAATTTCGCGTCATGACTTCGACTCATGATATAGTACTGTATATGTACATATATTATGAACTTACAGGATTGTACGAGTGTCGTCAGTCCGCAGAGAAACTGTGAGGTCAGAGCCTAAAATGGTGGAACCCCGGAACAAAGATCAAGCAAGTGTCCAGATAGACAAAGAATGGGATCTCAGCTGGCCAGTGAGCCAGTGACTGAGAGAAGACAAGAGAAAAACTACTAATAGATCTGAAACGATCTATCAGACTAAGATGCAATTATAGACCAAGAATCAATTCACTATTCTCACGAGTCACGACACTGGACAGGAACAACATAAGTCCTAAAAACATGACAAAAAACTTCACTCCCTCCTTTTCCCTCTTTTTCTTTCCTCAGTGGGCTCCCTTAACTCTTTTAACCAAATGCCCAACCTGATCTTCCTTGTGTTGAACTTCAAATGTCTCAGGCAATCTCTCCAGATCATGACAAACCGCCAACTTTTTCCTTCTCCTTCATTTTCTTTCCTCGGTGGCCTCCCTGAGTCTCTCAACGCTTTTGACCAAATGCTCAAACTGATCTTCCTTTGTGTTGAACTTCGAATGTAGCGGGCAATCTCTCCATGGACGAGATGCCTCGGTACCTGACAGCATGGCGGAGCAAGGACCGAGACAGTTCTGGCAAAGCGCTTTCCACCCGCGAACTCGCTGAAAGACTCACTTGTGAGCAGACCTGCAGGTCTTTTGCCATTTAAAGCAGTGTCTGCAAATAGGCGGCTAACTCAAGCAAGTCCTTCTTGCAATTTGCATTCACCGACTGTAAGAGTTGCAGTGGGTTGTATCGATTCCTATTCTGCAAGGCGATGTTCGCACCCCTTGCCACCAATGTCGAAATATCCTGGATTGCCTCTGCGGCCGAGTAGTCCGGTGATATTATGTAAAAACGAACAGTGAGGTGCAAAATACCATCTCCGTCCCAGTCGAGTGATGCCAAGAAGTCGTCCTCAACGGGTGCAAGAGTGACCCTCCAACTCCATACCTTCTTGGAGGCCACAGCAGCCATGATCATTCTCGAATGTGGTACAGCCGCCAGGGGTACGTTCGCAAGAAAATCGTAGAGTTCGGATGTGTCTTGAGAAAATGCTTCCGCGTAAGCTGATAAGACCGCGGCTGGCGAAATCGACTCGATGTGTGGCCTCCAAGCAGCTACGGTCGTCTGCCACAGCCGGATCTGACACCAGTCAACAATGAAAAGGCTCGCCTCTTCTGCGTGAATGGTCGCCTTCATTTCGGTCAGGAAGGCGAAGAGCCATTCTGCCTGTGGCTTTTCACGTCCACGCATGACGAGAGACAATGGTGATGGTAGCCACAACGCAGGTTGTGCGAATATCAAGCCCTGGTTGGTAAAGTCGAGTAGCAACTGCCTGACCATCATGAGTCCTGGATGGTTTTCCTCCATGGGTAGTATAGCCAGGACAAGTTCGTTGGCAACGTTGGAACTCCACTCTTCGAGATCTGCCAGGCGATGCGGAACCCCCACAACGACGTTACCCTCGCCTTGAAGATCGCCATGTTCCGACAAAAGGGCATTGCCGTCTGGTGGATTGAGGTCGGCACCGAAGTCCACAAAACTCTGAAGACACAATATGTGCTCTTTAAATGTCTTCGCATCTTCAGCTAGGTGTGAGAGTTTTCGGACGCCCACGACCAGAGGCGTATCGTCATAAATACTTCTTGCCTCCCTTTCCGCCCCGAAATCCATCGCAAGCCGCATTCCTCGAGTGCTGCCGCTATTCAGGGCGACGTGAAGTGGTGTGACAAACTCATTTGTACATTCTGAATTGATATGTTCGCTGAACCTGTGGAAAAGCATCTCTAATATGCGGATATCCGCGTCTCTGTCAGCAGCTGCAAAGTGCAGGATTGAAGTCAACACCACTTCTTCGGACTCGACGTAACGCACGGCTTCATGGCCGGCTGCAGCTTCAAGAAGAAGCTGGACCATGTAGCGGTCTTCCCTTAGGAAGGCCACGAAGATAGGAAGCATCAGGCTGAATTCAATATCGGCCATGTTCTGCCGGTAGTGCTCGAGTTTTCGCGAGATCACCTCGTCTTCGAAGATTGTGACGACTATGCCTTCGCTGGGATACTTCGTAAGGCCTCCCTCGTCCAATAGCTTTTGGGCGAGGCGCACGTTACGCATCCAGATGGCCCAATGTAGGGCAGTAGATGATTGGTAAATAGTCCCTATCATCTGCACTTCGTGAGGAGGCTGAATTGTGTTAAGTTCGAAATCGGATTTACCAAACTCCTTAGAACGTGCCAACGTTTGGATCGCGAGGTCGGTTGTCCGCTCGTCAATTGCACGGAGAGCCATATATTTGATCGCGCGCGAGCGGTGGTCCACGGCGTCTCTGCGGTACATTCCCCTAAGAGCTGATGAGTACCAATATCGGCAAGTCTGGCCCAGATGAAGTATATCCGATAGATTGAGGTAGGATATGATCTTGTCATTAATCTCTGGAGGGAGAGAACCCATTGGGCTGGACCCCATATTGGCGAGAACTGGCCGGTTTTCTTACTCGCTGGCTTTCTGGTCAAATTCGGTCGTCGATCTATCGATTTTGGGGATCGCCTTGTGACAGCAAACTTGCTCGGCGCGGTAGTCGAGGTTTATGTGTCGAAACGACGCGGTCGTCTGTTGAAATTGAGTAGTGAAGAGAAGCAGAAACAAACAAGAGCTGGCCACAGTGTCTTTTTTGCGCTTGTAGTGATGAGAAGGACAAGTTTGCAGACAGCCTTCCATGAGAAGGGACGCTTTTATAATCGGGGATGGGAAGGACGTTTGGAAAGAGAATATTCTTGCCAAAGTCGTAGACTTCAGGTTCATTGTGTTCAGGTTCTTGAGAATCATGTTCACATTCCTTAGCGTCGCGTTTAACTTCGCCGTCTCTGAGATTTTTGGCATTGTGTTCAATGATGGAGGAGGCTGTCAGGTGGTAAGTGACTGAGGTTGGCGGTTCTATGTCTTGCCATGACGATGACAGGGTTGTTCTTCTCGTTCCTATTCTGCTCTTATCCCTTACCCATGTCTTCGAGTGTTTATCCAGAACAGACACGTCTTCCGTTCACAAGCTGAATGACAAGTGAAGATTGAGTGACCAGAAAGGCTCCATCTGGCAATATTGTTCATTAATTTCAGCAGGCCTGGGGAGCAAAACTAAGAACTTGACCGAGGACTCCACAACTGATCATAGTAATGAGTCTAGTTCGGTAGTCAATAAAACCTGTTCGACTATGCTTTCCGTCTTCAACATAGAGTTGCAGCCCACACATTGGATGATTGGCTCAGAAGTCGGCTCAGGGACCCTATGATCGGCACCCCGGAAGTGAGCCGAAGCACGAAGTTGTCTAAGCAGCGTGATTGAATGGGTACCGACCTTTGTCTTTGATACTGACCAGTGACACGAGCTACCTTATGGCTTTCTGAATGACAATGAAAAGCGGCATAACCGCTTGGGTTATAGCTGGGGCGACGCCCTGCTGTGTTGCAGTGTCGACGTATTCTCAATCGCCCGACGTGCTTCGAAGTTCGGCGTGATCCGTCATTGAACAAGGCTCTGCCGAACAGATTCGTAGCATCATACTTGTACGTCAATGTGCCGAGATTCGCACTTTCATTGGCGCTTTCTTGCCGGGCGAGAATAGTCTGCACCCATCATTTTCGAGCAGCCGGCCTCCACGTGTAAAAGTCGTCGGTTAGGCTGTACCGTTGCGAACGCTGTTCTTGAGTAACCTATTCTATTTGTGTAGCGTATTATTGTAATACCTGTGGTATACAGCAGCACTAAAATGTTTCACATGTCGTTCACTATGCTGCATCGCCTGTTCTGGTTGAGGTTGGTCTGCTGTGGTCATCATCTTTGCTGAGGCATTTTACCAGGGTCTCTCATGCTTATCTCGTTTTCTTTGTCTTGCGTTGAACAAGCGTTCCCAAGTTTGCACAACTGTACATTGTATCATGCAACCGCACATGTTTTCTCGCGATGTCATCCTCAGACCTTTGCTCTTAGTTCTGCCGGGATGATGGCGCACATGTGGTGAGGAGTATGTACTATGTAGCGACTCCGAGAACGAGCTTGTCTTTCTTGACGCCGTATGGCGTCTCGAATTATAGCAGCCGCGATCAAGACCATGGCAGTGTTGTCTTGTTCAATTCAAAGAATGTTCGTTCATGGACCTCGAGCTGGCCAAAGTCGCTGGTGATTGATTCTCATTGGACCACCTCCTCCGCGGATGGCTTATGTAATCAATGTCGGCTACCGAATCTCGGGTCCAACATTTGCTATATCCTCTACTCCGTATGTTTTGCTACATGCATCAAGCAAGGCCATCTCTTGCCCAGGATTTCGGGATCCAGTCGAGAAGAGAGAAAGTTGGCCTAAGTCGAGCCGAATACAGAGTCAAGTACTCTTTCATTTCTGTATAGGCCTTTCAAGTTTCGAGATCCTTCGAGGAGGGACGCTCTTTGTGCGCGTTATCGACAACCTGGCTCTCAAGCGGCGTGTAGTTAGGTGTTGTAACTTGTCATTGGTGTAACGGCGAGTGGATCATCGCCTATGTTCAAAGTGGCTATGCCAGTTGGCGCCGCGAATGCCACGCCGCCTTTCAATAGTTAATTGTCCGAGCTTGACGACAAAGGCACGGATCAGTCTTTGCCGGTGCCGCCTTGGCCATCAACCTGCATGAGAATCGGATCAGGAGAGCGCACCGGTGCCTGATGATCGTTGCCCGATGATCGTTAAGTTGTAACAGACACGATATGGCCGACGAATGTCCGATACACGCGTCGCTGTGGCGGGTTCAGGCTGGCGCCGGAATCTTCATCAAGTTCATCGTGTTGCGAAGCCACGTCGGGACCAATTGCCTGCTTTTGCCGTGGCCGCCAAAGGAGATTCTCTCTCACCATATGTTCAAGATGGCCTTTACCGTACATGTCGACGACCCTCGGCCGCCAGTCACACTGGAGGTCGAGGTCTCGATTGCCAACCGTCTCAGCTTCCTCCAGACGAAGCTGGTCCGCGGGACGGATAACAATAACTTCACCAAACGTCAGGGGGTACTCCTCCGGCTCTCCCTTCATGTTGTTCGAGTTCCCGGAGTCGTTTGTATTTGGTATGCCCATGGCGGGGATGACCAATCCGTAATGATCATCTTCGCGGTAGTTGCCGGTCCTGAACCGCTGCAGCTGCCAGCAAGCAAACATGTCAGCTTATGGCCTGTCCTCTTTGTCAGGACTACCGAGTGCTTCATTCGCGTGCTCGTCGGTAAAGGCCTCATGACACTGAACCGTGAGTGCGGCTTGTGAATCATCATGATGCGACGACCAGGGGCCGTTGCACTGCACTATATATCCCGCACTAAGCCGGTTTCTACCAGCTTATTGTTCTGGCCTTTTGGGCGGGACCCGGCGGGTTGGTAGGGATTCTCACATAAGATAGCCCTAGCATGATCCTGTCTTTCCTCTTCGCCCCGTACAGAGGGGAAGTACCACGGTATGCAATCTTTGAACGAGGCCGTATGTGCATGTGCATGTGGCCGGACCAGTCCACGGACCCAAGGAAGCGCAGGTACATCATCTCTTCCATTGTGTTTGGCCGGTTGAGGTACTTGGAGTACAGGCTGCGGCATTGGCCTTCTTGAAGAAGAAGCTGCTTCAATTTGCAGCCTGCGTGCGCATCAACATGTTGGAACACGCGTAACGCCATATAGAGTGCCGGGCAAAGCGACCATGAGATCTTTGAAGCATACAACGCTGTGCAGCGCTCTGATACCTGCAAGATTAGACCAGCGCTGGCATGATTCATTCAAGTTCAATATGTGATCCCCCAGACTTCTAATCCACACCGGAACCCATTTCAAACACAAGCGCTGTATTACGGTGATGTTCACGCTTTTGGATTTTAAAGCAGAACCTCGAATCGCCCCCATAAACTTGATGTCATAATATCACACGTGTTTCATGAGCTCATAGAATCGTACGTGTTCCCATCAGCCCGCCAACTCGCTCGAAGTCTCGCTCATGAGCGGACCTGCAGGTCCTTTGCCATCTACAATTGTGTCTCCAAATAGGCTACTAATTTCGACAAGTCCCTCTTATTGCTAAGAAAAGCCACTGACAGCTACAATGGATTGTATCCAACGTCGTTCTGTGAGCTAACATCCGCACCCCCTGCCACCAACCTCAAAATGTCCTGGGCCGCCTCTGCGGTCAGGTAGTCAGGTACAGTTGTAGAAACGGACCGTGTAATGAAAAATACTGTCTCCGTTAAAGGGAGCCAATTTGAAGAAGTTGTATTCAATTTTTCTTACAAAAATAGTCCTCCAGCACCATTTCTTTCCGGAGTCGAGGGCAGCTTTGACCAATGTGATCGAATGTGGTGCAGTGAGGCATTTTGATAAGCATATCGTATAGATTGGAGTTGTCACGAGAGAATGCTGTCCTGACTGCTGACCCTGTAAGCTTTTAAGACCGTGGGCCGCGAAATATGCTTGACATGTCACTGCCAAGCAGATTAGTTCGCCTGCCACAGCGGCGGGGACTCACACCAGTCACAGAGGGAAATTAGCCACCTCTTCTGCGTGAACAGTCGCCTCCATTTCGGTCAGGAAGGCGAAGAGCCATTCTGACTGCGCGGCTCCATGGTTGGACATGACAAGGCGCATTGGTGATGGTAGCCAGAGCGCAGGTTCTGCAAATATCAAGCCCTTGTCGACAAAGTCAAGTAGCAACTGCCTGAGTATCATGAGTCCTGGATGGTTATCTTTCATGGGCAAGATAGCCAGGACAAGTTCGTTGGCAACGTTGGAATTATTAGACCAGTGGGTAAGGCTCCCGTTATCAAGATCTGCTTGGTGATGCGGAGCGTTGTCCCCGCCGTGAAGATGGCCAGGTACCGAACAATAGCCGTTTGCTGGATTGAGGTTGCCACCCAAGTCCACAAATTCCCGAAGACATCTCGTGTGCTCTTCAAATATCGCCACATTCGCAGATAGATCTCGAAGTTGTTGGACGCCCATGACCAGAGGTGTCAGCAAGTAAGCATTTCTTGCCTCCTTATCCGCCCCGGTCTTCACCGCAATCTGCATGCCTCGAGTGCTGCCGCTCATCAGGGCGACGTGGAGTGGTGTGAGATCCGCTATTGTACATGGTTGATTGATATGTTCGCGAAACCTGTCAAAGAGCCGTTCCAACTGGCCGAAATCCGGGGCTTTGTCAGCAGCCGCAAAGTGTAGGATTGAAATGGACTCCACGATGCCATCGTTGGACTGGTCGTCGTATTCAATCGCGGCTTCAGGGCCGGCTCCATGATTAAGAAGAACCTCGAATATGTCAGGTTCTCTCCGTAGAAAGGCCAGGAATATGGGAAACGCCTGGCCGAGTTCAAACCCCACGAAGACGCGCCGGAAGTACATGAGTCTTTTCGAGAACTGCTCTGGTGATTCAAAGAGTACGGCTGAGCAGGGAATTCTAGGACTCGCTCCGTTGACCAGTAGCGTTTTGGTGAGGCGCACGTTACTCAGCCAGATGGCCCAATGTAGGGCAGTCGACACTTTGTAAAGGGACCAGTCTTGCGCTCGCAGAGGATCAAGTTGGATTGCGTTAAGCTCGCCTCCAAAGTCTTGAGAATACGCCATCGTTCGGATCGCGAGGTCGGTTGTCTGCTCGTCAATTGCACTGGCAGCCATGCATTTGATCGCGCACGAATTGTGCTCCCTGGCGTCCTTGCGGTAAAGTCCCTGAATAGCCAATGGGTACCAATTTCGGCAAGTCTGGCCCAGACGAAGTATCTCCGGTAGATCGAGGTAGTCCACGATCCCAGCCTTCATCTCTGGTGGGAGAACAAGCATTGGGTTGGATTCCATACTTGAGAGAACTGGTCGACGTTTTATTTTCGTTGGCTGGCTGTTCAGATTCGGTCGTTAGATGCCGTCCTATCGAATTTTAGGATCGTCCCAAGACAGCGAATCCGTTCGGCGTGGTACTCGATGTTTGCGTGGCGAAACGACACAATGGTGTTGTAAATTTGAGTAGTGAGGAGAAGCAATAAGGAACAAGAGCTGTCCAGGGTGTCTTTGCGACTTACTTGGTTCGCTTGCAATACTGGTAAGGAGATGTTTGCGGATAGTCTTCCGTGAGTTAAATGATGAGGCTCAAAAAAAAAGCCTGAGAGTGTGAGAAGCATTATTTTTATACACGGACATGGGGAGGGGTTCTACTTTCGGGTTCAAAGCCGTCGAATCCAGGGCCATTGTGTTCAAATACTTCAGAATCATATTCACGTTTCGTGACATCGTGTTCAACTTTCTTGGTATCATGGAGAACGATGAACGAGGCTATCAGGCAGCAAGTGGCAAAGACGGGCGGTTCTATGTCTTGTCATGACGATGACCGACCGGTTCTTTCTGCCGGTGTCGCCGAGTTTTTTGTCCAAAACAGACATTCCTTTCGTGCACAAGCTGAATCACAAGTGACCAGAACGACTCTATCTGGCAAGGATGCCAATTTCGACCAGCAGGCCTTGGGAGCAAGGTCATGAACACGATCAAGGTGTTCAAGTCTGTTTGTAGAGACAGGCCTGAATTTGGGAACCCACAAACTCAGTTCGCGTATGCTTTTCATCTTCAACATGGAGTCGCAGCCTACGAGTCGGCCCAGGGACTGAACGATGCGGCACTTCCGGCTTCAAAAAGTAAACCGAAGCGCGGACGTGTCTAGTAAGCGGTATTGTGTGGTCGCCATTCTCGGTCTTTGATGCAGACACCACTCCTGCCCTCTTGAGAAGTGGCTTTGCCGCTCGAGCCACGGAATGCCATTCTGTGTTGCGCGCATCGACATGCCCAACATGCTCCAGCGTGATCTTCCCTCAAACGAGGCTCTGTCGACAAGTGAGGCGTTGTCGACCTCGTATAAGCTTCCATTTGAATTCTGTACTACGGCGTGCCGGTAGTCACACTTGCATCGACGCTTGCTTTCTGGGCTAGAATGATCTGCAGCCATCATTCTCAAGCAGTCGGTGTTCCTTATACAAGAACCGTCGTCCGGGCTGTCCCGTTGCGAACACTGATCCTAAGCAACCTATCGCAGGTCTGTAGAGACTTTTGGTAATAGTCATGGTTGAGAGTGACACTCGAGTAATCCGCATGCTGCACCGCCTGTCGTGGTTGTGCTGTTGTCTTCATCTTCGCTGAGCGACTCTACCAGGGTGACAGGGTCCCTCATTTTCATCCATTTTGTCTGTCTGTTTCGTTTCAGCAAGCTGTCCCGTGTTCACACAATTGGGGCATCGTGCAATCGCACATATTTCCTTGCATTGCCACCATCACGCCTGTGCTCTGTCCTCCCAGAACAAAGTTCATCTCGAAGATGATTTGCCAGCGACACAGTCAGGTGGTTGATACGGTCTGCAGGCCCACATGCGGCTCACACTGCCCAAACACGCATTTTGACAAAAAACCCGTTCTGCATCAATGTTGGCGTAGTGAATATATGAAAAATATTTATAGGGCGTGGCCACACCCTCCTCACCTAGAAATCTTTCCTCCTTCACAACTCTCAACTCCGATTGCACAACCCGTTCGATGCCGCAAAACCAGATTTCACTCAGTCCAACCGTTCTCCTCGAAATCTTTTTTTCATCTGCATACCTCTCTTCTCTCAACATCCTTGACCCATACCCGTCAAAATGGTTCCAGCTACAAGAACCACCAAGTCCACGGAGGGCTTCGAACTCAGTTCTGCCCCCGGAGCGGAAGCCTCCTCCCAAGCTGGGACCTGCGTCCCCAACTCCCCCCCCCCCCCCCCGCCGTTGCTCCCACGTTGACCCTCTAGCAGGTCGAACTCATGGAGCTGCAGACACGCGTTACCCAGGCCGAGGCAGCTAGTTCGACCTGCTAGAGGGTCAACGTGGGAGCAACGGCGGGGGGGGGGGGGGGGGGTGGGG
>SRPP01000229.1:0-38667 GCA_018360055.1 Claviceps monticola
GTGTTTTTTTTTTTTTTTTTTGGCTATAAGAGCCTAGAGGACTTTATGGCGGGGGAGGGGCTCAGGATGAGGCCATCGCGGGGCTTGGCAATGAGAGCCGCGGGACTTACGTAGCCATTATCAGGATTCTGAGAAATCGATTGAAGGGCAAACGAGAGGAAAAATATAGAAGGAGGCGCCAATTGTAGATTTAGATTTTAGATTTTTAAGTTCTAAAAGCGTCAAAGGGCGACACGCCCGATAGTTACGCACGTTGCTGCATGCTGCAGTGGATCCACCCAAACCCAGAAATGATGCCATGGCGTACAGAACGAGGCGTGCTTGGGCCGGGGAACCGGAGTGGAGCAAGCATCGGACGAGTCAGAGGGGTCGCTGATGGCGACGGTCGGGGTGTGGGGCGCTGCTGTGACGCGGGGGATCTATCACCATAATGATTGGTTGCCTATGAGTAGCACTGCGCAAGGCTGAAAACAAGGCTGAGGAAACACGGCTGAAGGAACATCAGGGCTGAAAGAAAGAACAACCACCATCGTGAAACAACAAGTCTAAAGAAAAAGACAATACAATTCCGTAAGTAAAGAGCGTAGATTTTTATCAAATCAACGCTGTCGAGTGCCAATGCATCATTGATCGTGCGTCAGGAACCCGGGACATCGCGCCGTCTAGGTCATCTTCGGAAGCATCTATAATCAAGCAAAACCCGTCAGCATAGAACATAGTTAACCACCAGCAAACAGACGTTCTCCCACTTAATAACTCACCGTCGCAAACTTAGGCGACACAAAAAGTGCCGTAGCCTCGGCATACACCGTAGGCGTCTCTCCGGGCCCGACCAACGACTCAATCCGGCCCTTCACCCACGCCTTGCGGCCTTCCACCTTTGTAGTCTCCGCGCGCAGCACCAGAAACGTGCCCGCGGGCGTAGGCTTACGATAGTCGATATTCAAATTGGCCGTCACGCCAATATTATGCGGCAGGGCACCAAAACAGCACCGCGCGAGACCCTCATCCAGCATCGTCGCCAGAAACCCACCATGCACGATGCCTGGATGCCCGCAGAGCTTCTCCCCAACAAACACCACCGAGACGAGCGATCGGCCACCGCTCTCGGTCCACGCGTAGGCTGGAACGGGAACCTTGCCTGAGCCGGTCAGCGTCCCGCCCGTGAGGCTCTGCGCACGGTACTGCGCGGGCATTTTCAGATGTGGGCGCGACTCCGTCAGCTCGGGCCGCTGCCGCAGCGCCGTAACCATGGGATGCGAGTCGATGGTGTCTTGGATGCTTCGTGCGAGAGCGTCGCCTTCTTCTGGCGTGAAGCGCTGTAGACTCTCCTCGTCGGAGTAGAAGCCCATGCCGCGGCTTCGCAGCGTGTGCCAGGAGGCGTATGCGCCTGCGGAGCCACAGCCTAGGCCGAAGAGGATGAATAAGAGGCCGGTTCGGAATGTGCGTCGGCTGCCGCTGCTGCTGCTCGGTTGGTCTGCGAGAGATTGGCCCCAAGGGATAGCATTAGTGTTGCGATCTTGCTATCGTGAGAGGAGGGTGCCATGTCCAGCATCTTCAGCCCCTACTTACCAGAGGCAGGCGGAGCTCTACCTCCCATGGGGCCATTGCCATCGGAAGCTCCTGACCTTCCAACAGGGGGATTGATGGTCGTGCATCCCGCGTGCTGCCATCGTCGGGAGATGCAACTGATGTTGGATCTTTTGGCCGGTGACGATGCTGATGCCGCCGCTGTGGCTGCTGCTGCCCACGTCTGTCGCACCAATCGGCACGTGCCTTGAGGGCTGAGCATGGCTTGCGACATGTTCCTCGGCCAGGGTCAATGGGAGGCGACGACTTTGACAAAGAGGCGTGTGTTGCGATGGGAGCTGCGCAATTGTTCAACGCACGTTTCCGTCCCGTTCAGGCCGACCTTTATCAAGGTGACTTGCGTCAGTGGGGTGCCCTGGGGCCTAGGGAAAGCCCAAGGACAGGTACCCGAGGCTCGGCGGGCCCACTTTTGTGGTCTGGACAGTGGATGGACCCGAGGGGCCGAGGTCTCCAAACTTTGTCTGCTTCGGCGCTATGCTCTGCTCAAACTCACCACTCATTAACGCTTCTTCATACATGTGTTGATTCTCTCTCTCTAGTCAGCTTAAAATACTGTTGGAATCGCAGGACAGAGGTTGTACACGTTCATTGGTGTACCTACGTGCCCGGCTTGTGCAGGCATAAGCCCACACAGCGAGCACCACACTATAGATGGCCTCCGCCTCTTTTGTATATAGACAAGAGCAAGAATAAGAACCAGAGAAGAATACGAACCCACTGTTGATGTGCGTGACACACGTATTTGTTTATGCATGCATGCAATACTGCATCTGCGTAACCTTATGGTACCAACGAATACTGTTCTGCCATCCTGCCTGTTACTACAAGATCCCCGTACCACAGTCATACCGTGATATAGGGGTCTATATTCAATATCTTTTCTAAGTACGCTTCTACTATGAATGCCGTCCATCAGGATCTTCAGAGTTCCCAAATTCTATCCCCAAATTCTCGAGCCTACTAACTCCCATATTCTCCTCGTTCCTACAAGCCATCCTCCTCCTTTGCCAGCAGCTCCGCGTAATCATCCACCGATGCAAACATCGGCAGGTCCTTCAGAGCCCTTCTCCTCGACTTCTTCTTGCTCTTCTCGTCGCCCTCGTCCTGCTCCTCGTCTGCGTCGACCCTACCAACGGCTACCAACCCGTCGGAGTCCATTTCATCATCGTCATCATCCAAATCCACACCCATGTCCTCATCCTCCTCCTCATCATCATCATCGACATCACTTCCCAGAGAAAGAGCCGGAGATGATCCGTCCTCGGAAGCCATGTCCAAGTCGTCCAGATCGTCAAAGCCTTCTTCTGACCCGTCGTCCTCGATATCAGGTCGAGAGGAAACAAGGGCCTTCCAGACTTCGTCTTCGCCCTCTTCGTCCTCTTCGGCCTTCTGATCTGCCGCGGCTTGCTTCTTCTTTGATGCTGCCGCCTTGGGCTCTTTGCCAGCTTGTTGGAAGTATTCGTGGAAGAAGACATCGTCAGCCGCCACATCTTCCGTCTTCTTCTTCCAAAAGGCTGCGGTATTAACAGGCGCTGACATGGATCCAGCGCCTTTGCTGCCGAGCCAGATGTCGCCCGAGTCCTTCGCCGCGCGGAGCGGTTGCATGATGGAGGCTCCGCGTGATGAGTCGGTTGATTTAGGATTACGGTACACGAATTTGTCCAGGAATCGAATGAGCGTATGGCCCTCCATGTCAGGCTTTTGTACCTTCTTTGTCTTGTCCAGCAGGGCATCGGCGAAAAGGGTTACAGAAGGATGGAAGTGTGCTTGGAAAGGAATCTGCAGTATCTCGTTAGCTCAACTCGCGATCGGCGAGGGGTTAAACATACCATCTCCCACAGACAACTCCTTTGCGCGTTGCTGTGTTCCGGGTTTCGCTTCCGGCCGTCGTATCCGGGTAACGCTGCCGATGTTTCGTCATCAAAGATCGAGGCTTCAGGCGTCTCAACCAGTGTGGAAAGATCAGGGAATGTTTGTCGCAAATGTGCAACAACATAAAGCAAACCACAGACAAACGCAGGTTGATGGAGGTTGGAAATCTGCAGCATTCTCTTGGCGAAAGCCTTGACTCTTCGAACATCGACATCGCTCTTTAGAGCCCGTAGGAGTAGGTTGAGGTACAATGCCTGCTTGGATGACGTGACCAGACGCGGATCAAGCAGCGATTCATAGAGTGTCCTGTAGAAGCGATCCGTGGCCAAGTTCCGGGCCGCGGACAGGTGCTGGATTAACAACAAGGCCTGAATGCCTGTGTTGAAGTTGGTCGAGTGCGCAATTTTGAAGAGCGTATCGAGATGTTTCTCAATGCTGCACGCAACCCGGGTTAGCTCACGTCACAACTGAAACAGAAAACAGCATAACTCACATTGCATCATTCGTGCCGACGAATGGAGCAGCACGATTCACACCAGTTAGCAATGCTGAAACCAGCTTGTCAGCAGCCTCTGTTGCGGGCACTGAGGCGTTGCTCCCTGTCCCTGGTTGAGGTTTCGGTGGATGATTCCCGTGTGGCCTGCCACCGCGTCTACCATCGAATCTGTTTCTCGGTTTGCTATCATTCTTCTTGGCGTCGCCGGAGCTGTTTTCAAGGGGAATGCCTAGACTGCCCGACTTCAACATCGTGATGAAGAGCTCGAAGTAGATTCGCACGAGGCTTTCAGCCACCGAGGGTTCCTTGCTGCTTAAGATAGTCTGATTCAACGTGTTGATGGCGTAGTATCTCGACCGGTGGTCTTGCGACGGATGAAGAAGGATGTCCTGCTCGATAGATCGAATAATGATGGGTTTCATTCCGGGATGCGAAATTTGTAGCTGCAGTAGAAGATAGGATGCTCGAGATGCAATCTTGCGGTCGCGATCGCCCAGCTTGTTCACGAGAAGGGTGAGCAAATTTGACTCCTGCTCCGGCTTCTCCTTGAGGAGACCATACACAAAATCCACGGCCTTCATACGAGAGTGCTCGATTTCATCGGAACACCAGGATTCCAGCAATTGGATGATTTTAAAGTAGGTGTCCTTCAGCCAATGCTCATATGCCCATAAAATCAAATGTTCCTCGTTGATTTTGCCCGGAAGCGGTTGGCTAGGTGACCATGATTTGACGGAGTGTTTCTGTAGGGTTCCGAGCAGTCCAGGCTGGCCTTGGAAGGGACGTAGTCGTCGATCGGAGGGTAGTAGCGTTCCTGGACCAAGCAAATCGACGAGAGCTCCAATGGCTCCAAGAGCTTGCGCACGACTCTTTTTTGACGCCAAAGTCAAGAGAGCGTCGAACGCACGGATGTTGTGGACCGGCGACTCTTGTATTGCCAGTGTCAGAGCTGAGACCTTGTCGGTGAGGGTACCAGATGACATGATGGTAGACAAGAACTTGTGCGATGACGAAGCGAATATGCTAGTCCGGTACTTGTTAGAGTCGTTTTCTAGCAGGGTCTGAGCATGAATCTTGAGGGCATCGGCGGCACCCACGAATGCCCCAAGCGTGTCAACCGTCGGTGCAGGCAGTTGTGGTAATTTGTATGCATGCCAGTCGGCCCGTGGTTCGAACGTCTTGACTCGCAGTTAGCTACTATTTTACACTCAGTCTTGTTTTTGTCGTGTTTTGGACTCCCCGACTAACCATATCTCCAACTTTCTTCACGCGCTTGGTCTCTGTTGGACTCTCTTCCTCGGCGTCGCTGCCATCCTCACTGATGTCATCGTCACCGGAAGACTCTTCGTCGTCCATTTCTTCATCTTCTTCGGGTTCTGATTCAATGGCGACTTCGGGCGCTAGCGTTGAGAAGCCGAGCTCCTTGGTCAGGGCAGCAAGATCGTCCTTCAAGGCCTTGTCTATCCTGTCGGTTGATTCTTTCACGCTCGTCTCGTCGTCCGAGTCAACACCGTTGATCAGTTCAAGATCCTGCTCATCGCCGCCAAGAGCCTTGATTTCGGCAAGCAAAGCATCTTGATCATTTTTTTCCTGGTCTTTCCGCGGCTCGGTCTTTTCGGATTGCCGCTGTCTTTTTTGTTCGTTTTTTGTTCCGGCGTTGGTGGGGGGGTTCTTTCGTTTGTGGTCGCGAGAACTGAGATTTAGGTCAATTTTCGAGGTGAGTTGAGCCAAGGTATTTTTGTCGAGACTTTGCTTCTCTTTCTGAGCTCCAAGGCCCTTGGCCTTTTTCTGCGGCTTGGCCATTTCGAGAAGCTGAGAGGCAGGCGGTCGGTCAGGTCACTGTGTAGTTTGGTTAATCTCGCCCAAATGCTGAGACTTCGCTCTTACTTTTTTTTTTTTGGCGACGCCGTAATCTTATCGCTGGCCCCACTTGGAATCGAGGATGTATAAGGTACATATTGTACTTACACGTTTCTGCCAGCCTTCAACGCCGTGGGAACCAAAGTGCCGCTTCGAACTCGGATGAGATTGCAGAAAAGAAGACGGATTGTATGTCTTGCTTGGTTGAATTACTAAAACTTGAACACAGTCTCTGAATTAAACTGTGAAACTGTAGCTTGATTATTCGAAGACAGTGTTGTAACTTGTCCCTGAAGCACAGTTGTACCCTTCCTTAATGGGCTTAGCGTCATCCACTTCCTCCAAACTTCCAAAGTGTCGCACTGAGAGCTTATGTCGATGACTTCACGTTTTTGGCTCTGTTGCTTAGGAATCGTCCTCGCGAGTGACAAAAAATACTCGTACTGCAGCTTTCTGTCTTCAAAATGCGTCTATGATCTAGAATTAGATTTGTCTTTCGCGATGCTTTCACAACGAATGAGCCTTAACAGGCATGCAGTAACACGATTGTCATCTGCGAATGTGTACAAGCTGTTCATCAGCGCCAGTCCAGGAATTGGAGTGAGAGCCCGTTCAACTCTCTCGAGAATATGGGTCCCAACGGGCGGCGTTGCAGCAAGTGAGACCGAGAGTAAGTCGCTCATTCATCTCTCGTGGTAGTGCAGATCTAACGCGCGGGCTAGCTGGTCATGAGAAACTCATCCGCGCTGGCTTTCTGCGTCAGGTGCGTGAGCCCCGACTCCCTTTGGGTCATGTCTTCCTAAAAGGCTCACACTAGATTCAAGAGCCAATCTGGTATCTTTCAATTGCTGCCCCTGGGTCTGCGAGTCCAGAATAAATTGGAAGCTCTTCTCGACAAGCACATGGCATCAATAGGTAAATTTTGCGGCTGGGCGCTATTTGCTGGGCTTCATCAAGCTGAGCACGTCTTGTTCTAGGCGCCTCCAAGCTATCGTTGTCAACGTTGACGTCCGAAGAGCTATGGCGTCGAAGTGGGAGATTCGATCAAAACTCCTCTGAGGTGAGAGCTTTTTTCATTCTCTCGTTTTCACTTTTTGGGGTACCAGGCATGTATTAATCATCGCAGCTATTTCGACTGACCGATCGTAAACAATTCTCCATGATGCTCTCTCCAACTCACGAGGAAGAAGTCACATCGCTCGTGGCAAGTACGGTAAAGTCACATAAAGATCTGCCGCTGCGTCTCTATCAGACAAGTTAGTTTCCTCCCATCTTCGCTACGGTATCATATCAGCTAACAGCGAAAGGTAGCGAGGAAATATCGTGATGAAATGCGCCCTCGTCATGGTCTCCTGCGTTCGCGCGAGTTTGTCATGAAGGACCTTTATAGTTTTGACAAATCATTTGCTTCCGCGGTAAGCACATATGACGAAGTTGCTAAAGCATATCGCGCTTTCTTTGCAGATTTGAAATTGCCGATTCTCGTGGCAGAAGCGAGTTCAGGCGACATGGGAGGAAATCACAGCCACGAATACCATTTGCCGAGCTCCATTGGGGAAGACACTGTCATTAGTTGTGATTCTTGCAACTATGCAGCGAATGACGAAGTTTCTACGACACGAAGCCCTCCAAACTCAATAGTTTCAGGACAAAGCATGCAGGAGCAAGACACTCGCATTTGGCATGGGATCACAAAGGACCGAAGAAGATTAGTCAAAGCATGGTATCCTGGCAAGGGCTCTGCAGGCAAAACAGCTGAGATCAACATGCATGCTGTGAGGGAAGTCATCACGGATCTAGATCCAAGCATCGATGATCCGCTGAAGGCTTGGGCGGAAAGTACGTCGGCTCGCGCAGAAAGTACAAGCCATGGCGGCATTGAGATTATAAACGTCGTGGATATGAGGCTCGTAGACTCATACAGCGAAATGATGAATGAAGTTTCCATCTCGCCGGCTGATAAGGGAATTCCGATTAGAACGATATCTCAGCTTCCAGGCACAACAGAAAATAATGCAAAAGGCTTGGATTTGTTGCGTCCGATGGAAGGCGACGGCTGTCCTCGGTGCAAAACCGGTCAGCTCCGCGTTCAGAAAGCACTGGAACTCGGTCACACGTTTTACCTCGGAACCCGTTACTCAGAGCCCCTCGCGCTTGCAGTTGCGCTGCCCAATTCGAAAGAGCCCGTGCCAGTCGAGATGGGGTGCTACGGCATCGGCGTGTCGCGATTATTCGGCGCCGTGGCAGAACACAAGGCTGACGAGCGAGGCCTGCAATGGCCAAGGGCCATTGCGCCGTTTGAGATCGTCGTCATCCCTTCGTCGGGGGTCACAGATACCACGCTCGAGTTCTATGATAAACTCAGTTGCCAGCTAGCAGCTTCTGAGGGCCGTGCAGTTGATACAGTGCTGGATGATCGCAAACTGACATTTGGGTGGAAAATGCAAGACGCCGACATGATTGGGTATCCGGTGGTAGTTGTGCTCGGAAGAGCCTGGCGGGACAAGGGTACCTGTGAGGTGCAATGCCGAAGTCTTTCCTTGAAGGAGAATATTCCTGTGGAGGACCTTGCGACTTACCTGGCCTCGATATTGTCGCGATTATGAAATCTGGGGAGTTATAGACAACGGGACGTGCCTGTGAGACGAGGCAGCGTGTGTGTGAGAACAAAGCGTTGATGAGAGCTACATACTCTCTTCTGAGTCAAGGTCTGATTGATTGATGAAACTCTTGCCGAGCCATCAGCTCGCCTTCGAGACCTAATGCATCTTGCTGTAAATATAGTCACCCATTCCCTATTGTAGATTCAGGAGGTAAAAATTGCTTGCCACATGCATACTCCGTAATGCGTAACTTGTCAGTTGTAACAGGTACCTAAGGTATTGTAGGTATGTACGTAGCCCCCTGTGCCACTGAGAGATGAACCCCCCAAAACCCCCCCATCCCCACCCAAACCCGTCTCATCGCGGGGCAAATGCCAGACCGCGTTCCCGAGCATCATTTTTCCAAGAACCCAACCCAGCAACCAAACAAACCCCCGCGCGTCAAGCCCACCGACGCGATCACAATGTCCACAGGAGAACCAAGTAAGCCTTCATCGCAAACGAGTCCTTTTTCCAGTTCCGACAACTAAACGTCCACGCCCGCACGACTAGTCAACCTCGACACCCTCGAGCCACAGCAGCTGTCACAGGTGAAGCAGCAGCTAGACGAAGAGCTCGAGCACCTAACCACGTCATATGCCCAACTCCATGGCGCGCAGAACAAGTTCAAAGAATGTCTACGATGCGTAGACTCTCGCACAAAATCTGCCGATGGTATGCTCTTCTTTCCTACATATATCTGGGGAAGACAGAACGATATGCATGGGGTTTTGGGGATGAATGCTTTTCGACTTCGACTGGGTCGGGCAAGTCAGGCCCGGTCTAATTCCTCGGTATATTTGCTAAGAACATGATGATAAAGACAAAACAGCTTCCTCGAACTCGGTGCTCGTCCCCCTCACAAATTCTTTATACGTCAAGGGCGAGATCTCCAATAACGAAACGGTGCTGGTCGATGTTGGAACTGGATTCTTGATTGAAAAGGTTCGTAGGCTACAAAGGGAGGGCACGAGCCAGCGAATGGATTCTTGGACGTCATGAGACGCTGACAATACAACTGCCGGTGTAGAAATTAAAAGCAGCGCGGGACTTCTACGAGGATAAGTCGAACGGTTTGGCGAGCAATTTGAAGGAGCTCGAGGCTATTGTGCAGAGGAAACAGGCCAATGTTAGAGCAGTGGAAGAAGGTATGTTTACTCCTGAGATCACGTCGCCTCATGGTCATAGTGTTGGCTGTTCTTTGTTTGTTCACATTTGGTATAGTACTACGACACAAGATAATGGCCGCACAAGCGAGCCAATTGCAAGAAGCTTGAGCAATTTATGTGGGATAAAAAAGAAAAAAACATACAATGAAACCTTGCCAAGTCGTGCAGGGCCAACAAAAGCTATCGTATCTAGCGCGAGTCCAGCCCAGCACGTTCTGCAATCTCCAGCAAGAATGCCGAGTCCTGTGCACTTATTGCTGAGAAAGCGATGAGGACAAACGAGGATACCTGGCCAGTATATGGAGTCATGGTGAAACGCCATCCAAAGCCGAAAGGCCCTCCAAAACGTAGCAAATAAACTCGTGGAACTGGCCCTCCGCAGAGTCTGCCAAGCCGCGCCACACATTTCTCTGATGAAGTCCCCAGTCCTTCCTCGTGTCTGTCGCGTTCACAGAGTTGAGCTCTGCCGCCCAGTGCACTCCGTGGAATCCCAAGCTCTGCCATGATTGATTGGGATGGGCTCCAGTCTCAACGCCTTCCCATGTGCGATGGTAGGACACGTCCAGTACATACGGAGTGTCGCGGAAAGGGACGGCAACAGTTGATTTGAGCAGCATTCGATCAACTTTGCCTGACAGTAGCCTCGGATTCTCGACTACAATGTGGACCGGGTTCTGCAAAAAAGCTTCCAGTGTCGTCGCTTCCTCGTGCGTGTCACTTTCCACAACAATGCTGTTAACCAGCTGCGAGATTTGGGGGCTGATGGGCAGATTTATGCCTGAATCAACCCGGAGACACCAGTCGTGCTTCCTGTCAGGGGCAAGAATAGTCCATTTGAGCGGAGGCGAGTCATCTGGCTTTATGAGACGAACGTTTTTTAATGCCGCTTGCCCGCGTCTTTTTCGATCGATATCGGCCTCTAGCGTGACTTCCTGCAACTTGATCGATATAGTGTCGTGAAAGCTCAGGTTCTGATGGCTATGAAAGAACCCAGTGGTCGGCTGCAAGATATGGCGTATCATATGTAGAACGGGCCCAGAGCTCTGCAGCCTTGCTTCAAAGTCAGCACCACCTCTCCTACCATACTGTGATGCCATGCTGGCAAATTCGGCAAAGCGCATCTCGTTTGGGTTCCCATTCTCTTGCACTATCTTCTTGCGTCGCCGGATCTTCACATGGCCGTAGTCCACACGCATTTGGAGTATTTGTTTTGGACGCCCTTGCAACGCGTCCATAGACGAGAGGAAGCTCTCTCTGAGTCCCTTCATCAGGGCATGAGCAACATGGGAGTTCTCTTGGACAGATATCAGCTGCTCTGAACGAGCCTGCAAGGATACTTGTGGGCGGCAGTCCAAGTCCACCGTAATCGAGCGCTCCCCCTCAAGTGGCAGCTGGACCAGAAACAGACTCGAGACATGATGCTGGGCAGTCCTAATGTCGTGGATAGCCCAGTTAATCTCTCTGAAGGCCTCCCTGAGGTTTCGCAAGGTACGACTGTGGATGTCTATGGCGTTGGGCTTCTTTAGTACGATCCAAACCTCGTGAGCTTTTCTGACAGCATCGAAGCACTCTGCATCAAATATCTCTTCTAGATACATTTGCTTTGCTGGAATGACAAGGGTGACCTGCAATACGATAAGCTGTGAGCCTACTTACTCAACTACGCTTTGGGTGTAAGTGCTCGCTGGCCATACCTTGAAAAGAACCTCATCTTCGGGAGGGGGGCCGAGAAAGCTCCCTGCAGCCTCTATTATCGATTTTTGGCGGTCTTGATATGCTTTTGCTTTGGCAGTGGGCATCACTGCAGGCTTGACCCAGCCTTTCCTCACGCCTTCCCGAGTGTCACGATTGTGACCATGAGGTGGGCGGGAACCTTTCGCAGAGCTACGTTGGCTCATGATGTAAGATTGATTCTCCGACTTGCTGCTTTATACGGGAGAAAGACACAGAGAGACAGCTTTGTATTTGCAGCCTTTGTATGCTGGAATGGTCGGGATTTGATGTAGAGTTCACAGAGAACCCGCTTTCACGGCCAAGTGTTATTCCTTTCTGTCTGACAGACGGCAGGTGTCACACACTGCCTGTAAGTCGCCAACAGTCGCATAGCATCTAGAGCTTGCATAGAATATCCGTATGACTGAATTCGCTATCCGTTGTCAGGTTGTTATGGAATACACTGCTGACACGGCCTCAAGAGCTCTGTTTGTCGTCCGGTGAATGGCATTTGCTGCTTCTGGCCAATGTATACTCGGGAGTTGTAGACCTACGCGTAACTGTAAGAAGCTGCTGCACCCGTCCACCATTAGCACAAACATCTCAACTATCATGGTTTGGAGGCGTTCCTTTCACAGAGAAGACTGGTAGTGAATATAGACGAAGAACAATCGAGATGCCAGTGATTCTGACAAAAACATGGAGCGGAAGAAATGATGCAAGTAAATCTAATTCCTATGATCTGTTTCTCATGACATGGTAATCTGTGGTGTGAGTACAGAGTAATTGCATGTCCATACATACATACATACAGCTGTCTCGCAGTTGTCAACAGCTGCCAGCTGCCGAATTAAGTGGAGATCATGACGTTAATAACGGCGCGGCGCCGCAGTCAGCAGCCTGCACTGCCCTGCAGGTCATCGCAGGCCGTAGCCTCAGGTAGGTCTAGGTAAGTCCAGGGGGTCCGAAGTGCGTCTCGAGGTCGCGTCAAGTCGTGACCCTCACCATACAGATAAATGTCGCGCGCAACATGACACCGAAAAATGCCAAACAAAAGAGAGCCGAGACGAATGCAAGAAAACAACGAGCCTTTACGGGTGTCAGCCGCGGTGACTCTGATGATGAGTTAGGCAGTGACGATTTGCCATGGGAGTGGATCTACGACGCCGACAAATCCCCCGAGCGAGCAAGCGATGGCACGCAGAGCGATCGAAAGAGACGCAAAGTCACCGGCAACAATATTGTGGGCGCACGCATAGGAACTTTTGAATGTCGAATAGGAGATACAGTCCTGCTCAAAGCAGAAGGCTCGAACGAAGCCTGGGTGGCTGTCATTGGCGAATTTGTCGAAGACGATGGCGACGGCGAAAAAGCAGCCAACTTCATGTGGTTTTCCACGGAGAAGGAGATTCGCAACAAGGACAAAAAGATTAAAGATTTTTATTGGGTAAAATACCGCCACATGTAGCTGTCCAGATATAGAATAATTTTACTGATATATTTCCCCCCCCCCCCTCAGAATGAACTCTACATTACACCTTCTTGGGACATCAATCCCCTTGCATCGATCAATGGCAAAGCCAAAGTCAGCTCTCTAAACTCGTTTCTATCTGTCTATCCGTCGGGCAAGATACCACGCAGCTCCCAAGCCTACGGAAAGACGTTTGTTTGTCGCAGAGGGTGCAACACAAGGACGGCGACCTATACAGACGAGTTCGTCTGGGAGGAGTTATACACAGGGGCTGCCGACCTATTCCAACTGATTGAATTTCTGGATAAGGGCACAAAGGCTGTCCGTGGTCGACGAAAGGCTCGCGAAAAGTCGCCTCTAGACACACCCTACCAACCGCCGCAGACACCGACCAAAAAAGGGGCCAGATCTGCCGTTACTACACCTCAGTCCAGGCGAGGCCATGCTGAGCCAGGGTCGCGTGGTCCAAGAAGGCAAGTAATCTCAATCTCGACGTCTTGATCCTCTTTCTTTCTTCTACCTTCAACTCTCTTTACGTTTTCCATTTTCTAGTGGAATAAAGGGCGGCTTGGATCAAGTCATGCGTGTATGTGCCATTGACGCAGTGTTAACCTATGTGAACAGTGGAGCGGGCAAGAAGCTCGAATTTACGCCGTTGGCTACCCGAAAACTATCACCGAGTGCCATTCAGGGATCTCCCTTTCAGATAGCGCGCTCTCGTCTCCATGTTTCATCTGTTCCAACAAGTCTACCGTGTCGAGAGGGCGAGTTCTCCCTCGTGTACTCACACCTCGAGGCTTCCATCTCAGAAGGAACCGGGAACTGCATCTACATTTCGGGGACCCCTGGTACAGGAAAGACTGCCACCGTTCGCGAAGTCATTGCCCGTCTCGAGGAGTCTGTCCGCTCCGATGAGTTGGATGACTTCATCTTTGTCGAAATCAATGGCATGAAAATCACGGACCCTCACCAGTCATATGCTTTACTATGGGAGGCATTGAGGGGGGAGCGAGCGAGTCCCTCTCAAGCTCTAGATCTATTGGAGCGAGAGTTTAGTAATCCTAGCCCCCGACGTGTGCCTTGTGTTGTTTTGATGGATGAGCTGGACCAGCTCGTCACGAAGAATCAGGCAGTCATGTACAACTTTTTCAACTGGCCGACTCTGCGGCACAGCCGTCTCATCGTGCTTGCCGTTGCGAATACGATGGATCTTCCCGAAAGAACGCTCAGCAACAAAATTAGTAGTCGTCTTGGTATGTATATCTGTGCTTATTAACTGTCTACTGTATTATATGATAGCTCGACAAATGCTATCGGCGGCAGTAACTCCCAAATAATCTAACAGCACATACCAGGTCTTACCCGCATAACCTTCCCAGGCTACACCCACGAGCAGCTCATGAAGATCATACAGTCACGTCTCGGAGGCGTCCCTGGAGACGTCGTGGACGCAGATGCTGTCCAATTCGCCAGCCGAAAGGTTGCCGCTGTCAGCGGCGACGCGCGACGAGCCCTAGATATCTGCCGACGGGCAGTGGAGATTGCAGAAAATGAGGTACAAGGCGATCCGGCAACGCCAAGCAGGCATCCCGGCAAGCAAGATCTGATAAAAAAACGCGGACGAGTCACAATCGTTACTATTAAAAAAGCCATCAACGAAGCGACTACTAATCCGGTGCAACAACACCTGCGAGGCCTGCCGCTGATGTCCAAGTTGCTCATGGCAGCGCTCCTCCTGAGAATCCGGCGGACTGGCCTCGCGGAGACGACCTTTGGCGAAACGGTTGATGAATTGCAGCGAGCCACTGCCCACGCCGCACCCGCGCTGCCAGGCATGGCCCAGATCCTAGAGAATGGCCTTCAGGGCACGCCAGGTGTTGGCCATCGACATCGGGGCCGACCGAGCTACGTCCATACCGCTGCTCTGGACCTCGTAGCCGCTGGACTGGTCAATCTAGAGGCCCACAGAGCGGAGAGATCGAGCAGAATGCGTCTGGCCATTGCAGATGATGAAGTCAAGATGGCGCTCCGGGACGATGGAGAGTTGAGGGCCATGGGCATAGGAGTGTGAACCATAACGCCGAGATTCCATTGATATACAAATATACAGCGTTTCTTTTGGGGTATTTTCTCAAGTCCGCCCAATTCCGTTCTCTCTTTTTGTGCCACAATCATTTGAAACGCCAGATATTGCTCCACCGTCATATTATATATAACCCTTAGAATTTGCGTCGACCCAGCATTGGTGTCCATTGGACGGGATGAGACTCCTCTGTAGCCTTTTCATCCGGTTTCCAGATTTTGACTATTAAAGGTCAATGATGTGTTTCGTCTGGGAGATGGGCAGAAGTGACGGGCTTATTTGTTTTCTGTGTAAAAGAGATTCGAAGGGAAAACGAGAAAGGACGTCAAGAAAGGATACACATACTCGTCTTGTCAGCTTCACCACAAATCAAACGCAAGCCAGAGCGATCAAATGTCGAGCTCATGATGCCTGCTTCTGCGTCCAATGATCCAGGCTGGGCGGTCGTATCTAGCGCCTGGAAGCGGTGGCCGGTTTTCCAGTCCCAGAAGCCCATGGAGCCGTTGTCACCTATACCAAGGTGGGATTTCGTTAGCAACCAGGATGTTGTTTTGTTTGCGTGCACCGTCACGAGAAAACAATGACACGGCCAACATCTTCAAAGATAGTACGCACCTCCAGAGAACAAGACATTGTTCTGATTCACACTCATCGTGTTGATAATCGCATTTTGCCCCTCAAAGTTCTGCATAAAGGCCCCCTCGGGACACTTCCACTGCTTGATGCTCCCCGTGCTCCCACTCGCAAACGTAAACTCGGTCGGATGGACGGCCAGCGCACGAACACCCTTCTTGTGATGGGTGAGCACCCCCATGGTCTTGCCGGCGGCGAGATCCCACAACCGGACCGTAGAATCAAGCGATGCAGTAATGACCTGGGGATCTGCCTCCTGGCACTTAAGGTCAGAGACCGTACCGGTATGGCCAGAGAGGACATGGATGTTGCTACGGGTGCGCATGTCCCACACACGAGCGACACCATCTCGACCTCCAGTAACGAGGACATCGAGCGTCGGATGCAGAGCAAGCGTATAAACACCACTGAGGTGGCCGTGGTAGTGACGGATAACTTTATTGGTCTCCAAATCCCAGCACTTGACCATTTTGTCTTCACCGCAAGAAAAGAGGTATGGATGGCGAGGCGACACGGCGAGGCCGCGCACGGTGCTGATGTGTCCGGTCAGCGTCAGGCGGAGGGAACCAGAGGCCAAGTCCCAGATCTTGATGGTGCGATCTCCCGCGCCGCTGGCGAACCATTTGTTGCCAGGCTCGACGGCCAGGGCGCGCACCCAACCGAGGTGGCCGGAGATGACTCTCATCAACTTCCATGGTGGATGCCACTCGGGTTTTTGTTGTTGTTGTTGTTGTTGTTGGAGGGCGCCGCCGCCAATGCCGCGGGTGTCTCGTGACGAGAGAAGACTCGTGTTGCCTTGTTGTGGTAAAGAAGCGGTTGATCCTGGACCGGCCTCGAGTAGCTTTTGCCCGCAGGCGGGCTTTGGTTTGGGAACGAGGAGCTTCTTGCCCGGTTGTTTGGATGGTTGCCTGGCTGCCAGAGACGCGGGGAGGGTCTGGACATCGACGTATTCGGAGCGGAAGCGACGCTTCATGGACGGGTCGCTGTAGTCGTCATCGAGTTTCTGCCGCTTGCTGGAGGTAGTGGTGGTGCTTTGTTGGTGATGGCGCTCGGTGTTGGTGCGTGAATACAAGCTTCTCGAGACGAGCGCATTCCGAGATGCCAGGGCGCCGAGCCGTAGCACGTCGTGCGGTGGCTGCTGCGTCTCCATTGTTACCGTGTTTCAAGGAGTAGGTGCTCGCAATTCGAAGTGTGTCAAATGACGGTGTCAGATGACGAGCGCTGAAGGCAATGCAGATGGGAATGTTGAGCGTTGAATGTGAATGCCCGAGTATCAAACATAATACTACGTACCTAGCTGCGGTTCGCGCCATCGACGCATGGTAAAAGTGTGGCGCTGACAACGGGGATTAGCGCCACAGTGCCACAGTGCCACAGTGCCACAGTCAGGCAGACAACAGGTCGACTCACTCACTTATTCATTCAGTCATTCATCAACTCAGAAAGTCGCATAATACAATGCGCAACAGGATCTCTTCTTCATTCATTTACAGAATCAGTCTTGAATTGACTCAATTGATTCAAACGATTTCTTGCACTTGTTACTAAAAAATTCACGCAAAGCGTCACCGCTCAGGCCAAATGGACAGTGACGATCGCTTTCCTCTGCACACAGCTGCCAGAGAGGGCAATGGTAACACCTCACCCATCACCAGTCCAGATCTCATGTTCACCACTAATCTAATCTTATCTTCTCTTTTCTTTGTTTCGCACAGTCTTGAAAGCAGAAGGTCTACTTAAAGTACGCGAGATGCACTCATTCGTCTTCTCCAGACTTTCCTGACACTGTCACAGACAGACCCGAAGCTCGCCACCAAGAAGGACGATGATGGGCGCTACGCCATCCACTGGGCGGCGTCGTCTAATAACCTCGAGATGGTGACGCTGCTCGTGAGTCAAAGGAACTTTGATCCAGATGCACAAGTGAGTGTTCCACAGGAAGAAAGGAAACCAGAAACAAGAAAGTAGAGGCCTCGGACTTGAACCAAAAACTAGGACCTACATACTACCCGTCAACCCTTCTCACAACTGTCGGTTTTACACATGTTAACCATATCTTCTCCCAGGACGGCAGCGGCTGGACCCCCTTTATGATATCAGCCAGCCTGCCCAACAGCCAGCCCATCCTCCATCTGCTGCTTCAAAAAGGCGCCAACGTCAACGAGAAGAGTGAGAACCCCCTTACACCCCCTTCCAGACTCACCTTCTAACCAAGAGCAGACTCCAGTGGACAGGTACGTCTTGAACTGGTCTTCCCAGTAATATGAAACCAAAAAAAGACTGTACTAGAAAGAGACGAGATTGGGAAACCGGTGAAAAAGGGCCCCGGGGGCTCGTTCTCTATACTAACTCCATACTCCCAAGACGGCCCTCCACTTCATAGCCTCAAAAAACCACATCGACACAGCCCGTTTCCTCCTCGACATCCCTCCCCCAAACACAGCCTCAACACGGGTACGCGACCGCCGCGGCCAGTATCCCATCCACCGCGCCGCCGCTGCGGGATCACTCCCCATGACGAATTTGCTGCTTGAGCGGCGGAGCCCCGTCAATGCGGCGGACATTGAGGGCTATACGCCTCTGCATCATGCTATTGCGGAGGGACATGGTACGTTGGTTGATTTTTTTTTTTTTTTTTTGACACTGTTCAATGTTGAAGAAAAGTTTGCTCGATGGGCATGGAAACCTCGATTGGTTCCTTCAGCAAAGAAACGCGCTCCATTGTCCGGAGAGAGAGGGATATAAAGTCGGGCATACTGTTCTAATGTTCATGGCACCACACAGGAGACGTAGCAGTCGCACTAGTGAAACACGGCGCCGATTTCAGCATCAAGAACGCACAGGATGAATTGCCTCTGGATTTGGCCCCCGATAAGGAGGTAAGTAAATCATTTGACGATTCTGATTCTGATACTGGTCCTGGTTTTGGTCCCGGCTTTGTCTCGGAGATGCCCTTTCCCATTGTCCAAACTTGGGGACCAGTAACCACCTCCGCTGCGGTGGAGCGGAAGGAGCTTCGGTCTCGTGAATTTGTTGCAACGGGCTACGCTGACTTGTCTTGTAGGTCCGTCTTTATATCGCGAGGGGCGCGGAGAGAGAGGGGGTTGAGTTGGAAGTGTGAGGGAGGCTTGCTTGATGCTTCCTCTATGGACAGTGGACACATACAGACACATGTATGTACATATGAGTGCACGAGTACACCCGCGTAGACGTGTACACGTATATATAATTACACCTCCACAAATACTCTGCACACATAAACATGATGGCACGCATATGATTACATTTACATGCATATGTGCATACACATCCATACTTCTAAGTTCTACACGTACGGAGCTCACATCATGGCACGCGTACGCCTCACATACAACCACACGCTGTCCCTTCTACACATAGAAATGCAATAGCCCCCCATTCCATCCACCCAGTTATACCATTCATTCAAGTCATCAATCCATTTATACCCATCTACTTGACCGTCCTCTCCACCAACTCCCGATACATGGCCTTCACATCCTCCACATCAGCCCTCAGCTCCTCCACCAACTCACTCTTCTCCCCCAACATCTCCAAGGTAGTCTGGTACCGCGCATCCAGACTAACCACCTCGTTCTCCAGATTCGGCACCCTCGACGCAGCCGCCTTCGTCTCCTCCATCTGCTTCATCAGTGCCAAGAGGTCCGTTCGCGCCTCGTCGCGCTGTCCACACACGCGCGCCATTTCCTCCTTGGCCGTCACTTTCTCTGCTTCTAGGCGGCGGATCGCAGCGCTCATCCGTTCCACGAGCTGAACGGATGGGCCCGCTGCGACGGTCGACACCGAAATCATGTCCTGATGGCGTGCTGAACCACAACTGGGCACAATCTCCGGTATTGGTGTCCCATTTTCTCGTTCCGTGGCTGTGGTGAAGGAAGGGAACTGTCCCGATTCGCTGGGTGCTTCAAAGGGCGAAAAGGGGGCTGGTGGCTGGGCAGAACCGGCGTAGGAGGGTTCTCGGGTTCGAATGGCTGGCTGGCCGGCGAATCGTCGTAATGAGGATGGTGGTTGTGGTGACAGGATGTCTAGAGGGTTGTTGTCAGGAATGCTGCCCGGCGTTTGGGATCGCCGTGATCTGCCTGGTCCAGAGAGCCCCAGGCCTAACAGCTCTGAGCTGAATGTCCTGGATATGGACAAGGGTGGTGAGCCTGGCCGACTTTGGTGGTCCCTGTGTGTTGTTGCGCCAGCTACTTCGTCCACCCACTGGCGTCGTTGCGCCTCGACTGATTCTTCTTCTACTTCCTCTTCTTCTTCGTGTTTGGCTTTCTCATTGATGCCTTGTTTCAACTTGTCGAGCTCTTCTCGAGCCTCTGCCAGAGAGGCCTCACAAGATTTATACGATGCTTGAAGCTTCGCCATCTCGTCTCGACATATGGTCAACTCTTGACGAGTAGTCGTGAGAGCTGGCTGCACATCATGCAGCTCATCCTCGACGTTTCGCAGCCGTACGGCCTAGGGAGAAAGGATTGATTAGTAACCCACGTTTGAAAGCGTAGACATGATGCATGAGGTATTTCAATACGAGTTCAGGAGAGCTCCTTTTCTTTTGTCCCCTTTCTCTTTTTCTCCTTTCCAAAACAGATTTTGTAAAATCTATGCGCAGATCAAGAGTGGAGGTTTTGCCATAGAAGTCATACAATCGTCATGGAACAAACTTACCGCATCCCGTGCCTTCTTTCTCATTTCAGATTCCCGCCGCTGCGCCTCATCCCTCTCCTTCTCCAAGCCGGTTGACTTGGCAATCAAGGACGCCTCGATCCCTTGCCAGTTCTCCCTAGCCGACGTATACTGCGACTGTAGCGTCTCCATCTGTCGGAACATCTTGACCTGTGCTTCGCCTCCATTTCCTGTGGAGGCTTCTTCGGCCGCGACCCGCATGGCCTCCAGTTTGCCTTCGACGGCCAGCAGTTCGACCTTGAGCTCGTTCTCCGTCTTGCGTGCTCTCTCATGGGCACGCTCGAGCTTTTCGCGCCATTCGATTTCGTCTTGTCGGGCTTGCTCGGCGACTGCGTCCTTTTCCGCGGAAAGAGCCGAGTTTGCTTCCTCGAGGGCCTTTTGCTTTTGACGCTCTGCGGCCAGGGCTTTGTTCAGAGCATCTCGGTGACTCGTCTCGGCCTGTTCCATCTTCTTTTTCCATTCCAGCTCGAGACGTCGGTGGGCATCGTCCTTTTTCGAATTCTCTCTTTTCAGAGAGTCGATTTCCTTGCGGAGTGAAGCGGCAACTCGATTGGCCTCCTCCTGTCGGCGTTCAGCTTCCTCGGATCCATCCAGGCGCGCACGCAAGCCTTCGGCGTCGGAAATGGCCTTGTCTCGTCTCGTCTTCAAGTCTACCAGTTGCTTCTCATTCTCGCCGAGGAGAGCCCGAAGCTTTTTGGTCGTAGTTCGCAGTTTGTGCTCATTGGCGGATAATTTTTGTCCCTCTTCCATGAGCAGAGCTATTTTTTCGTCTTTCTCTGCAAGCTTCTGTTCAGGGCTGCCAGACGGCGCTGACGACACTGCCGTTTTCGCTGTTTCCGTCGCCGTCTTGGATAAATACTGGAGCTTAGATTCGAGCGAGTCTATGCGCTCTAAGTGTTCTCGAATCTCCTCCTGGTGCCTGTCCTTCAGGTCTTGCAACTCTTTTGTGAGCTCTGATTGGATTTCATCGTTTGCTGCCAACACCTCGGAGTTCTGCTCTGACAGAGACAGTCTAGCCTCGTATGTGCCTTGCGAAACATGTTCGGCTTGCTCAATCGCGCGATTGCCGTTCTCCGTTTCGGTCGTCGCAATATCTGGGTTCGGTTTTTGCGGCACCGTTGGACACGCCTCGGTGCTATCTGCTGCCGAGACGATGTCGGATGATTCGGGTCTAGAGCTTACGTCATTGCTCTCAGCGCCCTCGAGTTCCGAATGCGCATCGTCCTGCTTGGCCGCCACGGTCTCGTTGTTTTTACCAGCTCTTTGTTGTTCTATTGACGGCCGGCTAGCCTGATCGGTCGAGCTCCTCGGCGAGGACGTCGTTCTACTCGTCTTGGCGCTGGCGGCGAAGGCCTTCCCAGCAAGGGCCTGAGCCAGCCTTGCCTGAAGTCGGTCATTGGCACGATTCCGAGAGGATGATCGCGAGTCTGTAGCACCTGCTTTGATGGCTGCTGGCGCTGATGGCTGCACTGGCTGTTTGGCAGCTGTGTCGGTGGTAGCGGTCCGAGACGGCGCTGCAGCAGAAGCACCAGCAGCCGCCGAATTGGGCTCATCTTCGTCCGTCTCGGCCAGCATGGTATCCAGTCTCGACTCCACGCCGGCAACGGCCTGGGAAAGAAGCGAGCCCCATCGCGACGCCTTTCCCGGCGCAGCCATGGCGAGGCTCGGCGTTGGCGGCGACTACGACGATGGCAAAGGCGCGGGAGTCAGGGACACGGGGGCGCTAGTGTAGGTGAAGCCGTCAAAGAGGGACACGTCGGGTCCGAGATGTTGACGGTAAGGGAGAGTTGCGCAATGCAAAGAAGGCCTTGAGGCCGGCGCCCTGGCGGGTGGTGGTGGTGCGGTGGTGGAATACGTTGAGTGGTTTCCGTTTCTGGCCTGCGATCTGCTTTGGCCACGAAGAGACCCGTCACCCGCGGTCCGTGGACCCTGGAATCCTGGATGACAGGCGCGACCTGCATGCGATTGCCAAATGTACGACTACGGAGTACATGCAGCACACAATGTATGTACCTGGTGGTACTCTGTATACTCTGTATACTCTGTATATGTACTCTGTTCCCCACGTCTCCACCACTTTCCCTTCAAACTTCGAAGAACGCGTGATTCGATCGCCCCTGATGAATACATATAACTAGCTGTTGGAACCACGTTTCGCATGGAAGCAAGGATATTTTAAGTTCATATCTCATGGCCATATACGGAGTAGGCCGCGTATTTTTCCGTGCCACAATGCACATACTATAGCTGTTACACCACGCCTCTTCTCATCACGTGTACGGAGTACAATCATGCCCAATACTTCTCCCTATCGTCTCACCTACCCAGATGCAGGTAGGTATGCCAACAGTGTGCACTGTGGACACTAAAGTGATATATCTCGACTATGTAGTTACCTGACATTGAAATTTTCCGACATGAAAGTAGTTGTCCTCGTTCTCTTCCTTCTCAAAAATGTGCATACATACCATAGGTACTCACACCATACATACTGAAAGGCAGCGGTATTACGCGCTGTACATCCAAGTCTCACCATCACCACTACCACTACAACAAGTCTTGACAAATGCACGGAATACACTTCCCGGCGAATAAGCATATTTTGCGAACATCGCTTTCCGAATCCATTTCGAATCGCCCCCAAATCGTTAGATCTCAGTATCATGTCACATAATTCTATATCCATAAAATACACATATAGTCAGAACATCCAAGTCATAATTTGCTCGCTGAAAATCACCAACCCCGCTCCCCATCGACCAAAAGATCATGCATACGCCCATTCATCCACCGGGCCCCAAGGCTCCACGCCTCGTCTTCACCCCCTGAGCTTCCTCCACCAACTCGACCGCGGCGCAGCCTCTGCCATCACGGAACTCCTCCTACTATGCTGCCTCTCATCACTAACCTCCGAAACCGGCACCCTCCTATCCCGATCCCGATCTCGATCCCGATCCCTATCCCTATCTTCGCGTCTAGCCCGCCTCCTCCGCTGCTCATCTGGCTCAGTCCCCGTCTTCCCATCCTGCTGAGCCCTCCGCCGCGCCCTCCGCGCCTCCCGCCGTGCCTGATCCTCATCTGCCGGGCCATCTCCTCCTCCTCCTCCCCCGTCCTCCGGCGGAGGCGGCGCATCAGAATGGTCCTTCACCCACGAAGATGTCCCTGAATGCGGCCAGGGCGTCGTACCATTCTTGTCATCTCGTCGGCGTTCCTTACTCGGGTAAGCATGTTCATCACCCGACTGCTCAGCGGTAGATCGCCGACTGCTCTTGCGCTTATGGCTGCTATGTACACCCTCCTTCTCCGCAGCTGCACGCGCTGCGCGACGCTCTTCGCGCCGATGTCTGCGTTCCACGTCGTCATCCGGCGCTGCATCAGCGTGAGTCGATCTGCGGCGTTCTGACTTTGCGTTTTTGCGTGCTTCGTCTGCTAGAGCGGCGGCTTCTTTCTCTTTGCGTATGCGCCGGCGCTCGGCTCTTCTTGCTTCGCGTTCCTCGGCAGCGCGTCGCTCTTCTTCTTCTTCGCGTTGGCGGGCGGCGCGGCGTTCGGCTCGTCGGGCTTCTTTCTCTTCTGCCTTTCGGGCGGCTTCTAGATCCTCTTCGTGCTTTCGACGTTCCTCGCGCTTGTCGCGGTGTTCGCGGTGTCCGCGATGGTCACGGTGAGAGTCGTGGCCTGTTTTATCTTTGTGGTCACGGTCGCTGCGTCGGGATTTGCGGGCTGATGCTCGGGCTTCGCGGTCTGCGTCATCGATCGGGGTCGCCATCTCGGCGAAAGGGTCTGCCCTGGCGGATCTGGGAGTCATGAGGCCGCTGAAGAGGCTGGAAAATCCCGTCTTCTTGGATGAAGAGGCGCCGCTGCGTCCTACGGGGGGCGGATCCACTGGAGTGATGCCATCGGCCATGGCAGCATCTTCATCTGGTACCCTTCTCCGAGACCGGTGTCTTTCGCGCTTGCTAGAGGTAGGAGCGTCGGCATCTAGAGCCCCAGTCATAAATGCGTCTTCGTGTGCAGAAGCTCTTCGCGATCTTCTCTTGTCCCCAGATTTTTCGACGCCAAAAACCTTGGCCGCCTTGGCCGACATGTCGGGCATATCATCCGGGGGTGGTGAGGCCAGGCCATGCACATCGACCGAACGCCGTCGGGAAGATGATCGGCCTGCTGTTGTGCTGCTCCTTCTCTCCTTGTCACGCGTGGACATGGATCGAGAGATGGGCGGTGTACTAGCAAACATGCTTACCATGCGAGACTTGCCTGTGCTTTTCTCCGTCTTCTCTGGTCGGTCTGCTCTGTCTGAGCCAGAGTCTTTGGAAGATGTCTTGGCCGAAGAGCGTTTTGATGGTTTCTCAGTTCGGGATCGCGAGGAACCGCGGGCCTTCCGGTCCTCTTTCTTCTCCTCCTTTTGGCTTGAAGGTGCCGCGCTCCATTTTGCCCACGAAGTTCCTTCCCCGTTGATCTTCGGCCGAACTTTCTTTGATGGCTTGGGATCCGGGTCGGGGGTCAGAAGGGCGTCTGGCGCGGGCGGCGGCGGCGGTAGTGGTGGTGCATCATCCTTGGTCTTGCTCCTCTTGCTCTTTTTTGGCTTTTCTTTGGGTGCCATGTCAGCGACTTCGACAGCGCCGTCTGCTTCTTCGTCAGCTGGGAAACTTCCCGGTATGTCAGAGTAATTGTCGTCCTTCTTTGACGATGAGCTCTGCTGTTCGACCTCATCGACTTCCTTGGCTTTCTTCTTCTTGGAACTAGACTTGGAAGTCGACTTCTCTTCTTTAGGACGTGTCGGTGCAGGGGGTGGAGGAGAAATGGGACTGTCATCCACGGGCTGCTCCAAAGCAGGTTCAAAGGACTTGAGCTTGTCTGCTATCTGGGAACCGACCGCTTTGCGCGACAAGCCCTTGGTAGCCTTCGATGAGGGGGTCGTGTCCTTGCCACTGGCTACCACACCATCTTTTAAAGGTGCATACGTCAGCAGTTGTGTAACCTAGCTTAGCGCCATCCAAGACCTTGGAACGATGGAAAGCATGTGGAAGAGCTGTGGTGCAGACATACCTTTTTGAGCGTCTTTGGACCCGCTGCCATTACTCCGCCAAAACAAGAAGGCCTCTGTCGTTGATTTGTTTTTGACCGAGAGGATCTCTTCGACTTCTTCTGGCTTCAAGTCCGGTTTCACGTCTGGCTCCGGCTTTGACTCTGGTCCTGGCTCTAATTCCGGCTCTGGCTCTTTGGCTGCTTTCTTGTCCTTCTTCTTGTCCTTATCTTTGTCCTTGTCCTTCTTCGAGCTTTTCTTGGACGCTTTGCTGGCTACTTCGGCGGCCTTCTCTGCCTCGCGAGCTGCCTGTCTTTCAGCTTTGCGAGCTGCCTTTGCTTCAGCTTCTTGGGCTGCTTTCTCTTCGGCTTCACGTGCTGCCTGTTCTTCAGCTTCACGCGCTGCCTGTTCTTCAGCTTCACGCGCTGCCTTCTCTTCGGCTTCACGTGCTGCCTGTTCTTCAGCTTCACGTGCTGCCTGTTCTTTGGCTTCACGCGCTGCCTTCTCTTCTGCCTCACGAGCTGCCTCCTCTTCAGCCTCACGCGCCGCCTTCTCTTCCGCTCGCTTCTCCACTCGGTCCTTCAGCAGTTGGTATTGAGCGTTCTCCTTTTTGCTGAGCTTAGGTTTTCTTGCGGCCTTCTTGGCCTCCAGCAAAGCAAGCTCTTCTTCTTCCTTTGCATGCACTTCTTCCTCTGTAGGCTCTTCTTTCTTTGCAGCTTCAGCTTCAGCTGCGATGCGTGCCTTTTCTTCTTCCTCCTTCCGAGCCTTTTCTTCCTCCTCCTGCCGAGCCTTCTCTTCTTCTTCCAGCCGAGCTTTCTCCTCCCCCTCTTGTCGAGCCTTCTCCTTTGCCTCCAGTCGTGCTTTTTCTTCTTCCTCCAGCCGTGCCTTTTCTTCTACTTCCTGTGCGGCTTTTTCCTCGGCTTCGCGCCGAGCCGCTTTCTCCGCTCTCTTGGCTTCCTTGGCTTCCTGCTTAAGTCGTTCGCTTTCGGCCTCTTCGGCTTTTTTCTTCTCCTTCTCGAGCTTTCTGAGCTCTTTTGCACTCACCTTTGGTTCCTTTTCCTTCTTTGATTTTTCAATCTCCTCTTCAGCTTCTTTCTCTTTAGATTTAGACTTTGATTTAGACGGGTTCTCCTCCCACCATCCATCTCCGTAGTGTCCTGCATCGTTGAAAGTTTCTTCAAGTTCCTTGCTTGGAGACGTTGAGGTGGGAGGGGGTGGATCAGTGCAGGCGTCCATTAACGGTTGTGATGGAGATTTGTCCGGTGACGCCTGAGCGTCATTGTTGGCCGTGCTGCCTTTGGTCTCCTCTTCCGCATCGAGTTGGACGGTCTCATCGGCTGCGTCTTCCTTCTTTTTGACTGGTACCTGTTTCGTTTTCTTATTCTTCTTCTTTTTATTGTTCATGAAAGACAACGTCCAGTCCTCATTGTCCGCATCTTTCTCCGACGAGGCCTGAGGAGGGGGGTCTGGGACAGACTCGGGAACTGGTTCGGGAACTGGATCAGGTGCAGGCGGAAGCTCCAACTCATCTTTCGGTTTGTTCTTTTTGTTCCCCTTCTTATCATTCTTTCCATTGAAGCCCCAGGGGTCGTCTCCATATTCTTTCGAGACCGCAACGGTCGGTGTATTATAGTTATCTATGGCGCCAAATCCGAAGGTGGGGGTCATCTTGTTTTTGGTGTTCTTCTCTGTCGTGCTCCAGACATTCGAGTTAAAAGCGTCATTGGTATTGGCTCCACCGCTCTGCTCAGGTTCCCAAGCTGTTCCCCATGAAGTAACATTGGTTTTGGTGTCGGTCGAGTCGGCGTTGGTGTTTTTGGTATCGTCATCGCCCCCAAACTGGAAACCTTGAAAAGCATTTCCACCGGAATCAATGCTCGGAATTATCGGGGGATCTTCAGATTCCGGAGCGGCATTCTCTTTGCTCCTCTTCTTCTTGGAATTGGCAGGCACAAAGTCGTCTAGCAGATTGGGTTTCTTTGAGTCTTCTGCTTCATTTTTGTCCTTGTCTTTGTCGCCATCGTCAGCGTCGTCAGCTCCGTCGCCGTCACCGTCACCATTATTACCGTCACCGTCACCGTCACCATCACCGGCGCCTGAATTCTCGCCAGCGCCACGGCTCCCTGTGTCGTCATCTCCCTGTTCTCCGCCATCACCTTCGTCGTTATCATCGTGCTCGTCTTCGTTCTTATGTCCGCTGCTATTTCCTACAGGATTCCTGTTTGGACCACCGCCACCGCCTCCCTTCTTCCTCTTCTTCCCCTTGGCTTCTTTTATGGAGCCGTCTTGAATGTTCCAGTCAGGTTCAAGCCCAGAGAAAGGATCTGAGAAGAGGTCGTCCTTTGACTTTGACGATCGTGGTTCGGCTTCTGGTGGGCTGTCTAGAAGAGGCTGGCCATCTGAGGATGGTTGTCGTCGGGAAGCGAGGCTAGTTGTTTCGTGTGGTTCCTTGACGTGATGCGATAACGGCGGAGGTGTTGCAGAATCAGGCAGTCTATCGGGTTTTCTTGACCAATAATCGGGAACCACAAGGGTCCGTCCAATGGTTGACTGTGCGCCAGCCCTCGACTTTTCGGTCTGAAGAAAACGAGTCAGACTCTGAGCTCAAAAAAAAAAGTTTCAGTGGACAGTTCAGCGAACTTGCCTGTGGAGTGCGTTTCCTACAAACCCATGCATATGAGATGCCCTTCAACTGGACGCGCAGCGACGTCTCATCCCAACCAGTCGTCAAGGGCTGGGCTGGGAAATAGTCCCGTGCGCGTCCTGCCCAACTTGCTGTCAGTGTCGAAACCTCGGCCGCAGCCATTGTGCAAGTCGAAGCTCTGTGATGTGCGGGTAAATGTCAAAATCATGGAAGCTGTGAAATTCAGATCAGAGCAAGGGAGGGCAATTTAGATAGAGGCGTAAATGCCTGATGTAGCGATAAAGGATAAAGGGCGTGTCACGAACGAAGTTTGTGGACACAAAGAAAATATGACGAAACTGTGTCAAGGGAGAAGAAAGGTGATATCAGCGAAAAGGAGAGAGAAGATGCAGAAACGCTATGTGTGAGGTAACCTCTGCAGGGGTCCTACAGGCGAGGTCTTGGTGAGACAGGATTACACCAGAGTCCAGATCGCACAGACTGTAATGACCAGGCCCGATAGTGGCGAGTATCGGATCGAATTGTGCTCGGTTTGGAGTCGATCTGGTGTAGAAGGTGGTAATTGGGTTGTCGTCGGGGTGGTAGCCGTGTCTCTGGCTGGAAGTCGATGCCGGCGCGATGGTGAGAATGCCGACTTCAGGGCGCGTTGTGGCTCTCGGTCGTTAGTCACTTCGCCCTGTGCTCTTGAATAACAATTGTCAGCTCAGAGGCAGACCCAAGTGAAAACACAACAAGTCGTAGAGCTGAGGCGGTCGGGTAGACTCAGGAAAGAGATATCGCGTGAGGAGCCGGAGTGTCCAACGTCTTCCCTGGCCCGCCACTCAACAACTCAAAGCGACGCGCTCTTCTCCGATGCGCGATCCGCGCTGACCTGAAGACGTCGAACGATGAAGTCAATGGCTCCCTCACGCTGCTATATGGCCGTATGGAAGGGGGAGAGAGATCATAGCGTCCCGTGCGAAGGGGCGGAACGATCAAAGGGAAAACTGAAATCAAGTGACGACGGAAGCAAGACAGCTCGTGGCACGCGCCGCATACACCCACACAACCTTCAGAGGAACGGTAATGCGCACCAGACACGAGGAGTGAACGAGAACTGAAATGATAGACAACAAGACAAACAGAATGGGCCACGGATCAGTTCATGTTCTGACACGGGAATTCTTGAGACGCGACTTGCATCGCTTGAGTGTCTGACATCTGGCATCGGCATCTGGCAGTAACATGCAGGCCATGATACCATCAAAGCGCGATGTCATGTCACCCTGGCAATGGTTATCGAGACTCGAGACTCGAGACTCGACGAGATGGCTGGGGCCGGGGTTGGGGGCCGGTGGGGCTTGCAGCAGCAGCGCGCATCTTCTCCCGTCGTCGTCCGTTGAAGTTGTACCGGTACATAGTTACGGAGTACACACTCCCGTCTCCGTACATTAGTTAGACTAGGTGGCCGACATGCGTATTTCCAGCCGCATTCCAGTCCTGCAGTCCCTCTTCCAACATGCTTCTTTAAAATGCACCCAAGACATCATGAGCTCGCCTTTGCCCCTGCATCTCAAGGGGCGTCCCATCTCAAGTGGCATTCTCAGTCCTGATTCCATTTCCAGAGTCTTTCATGTGCCTGAGGCATAACCACCACCGCCCTCCGTCTACCGGTACATTACCTACTACATACCTCACATACCTCGGTAGTAGGTACTCTGTAGATCCCGCGGGCCGCAACAGTTAAAACGCGCTCCATCGCATGAGAAGCCCCAAATTCCAAGCCGCTCACCGCCTCGCCTTATCCCCTGTACACAAGTCACGGTCTCAAGCCGGCTCAGAAAAAATCATGCACTCCCACTTGCCGAATCAACGCAGAATGACCGGGAGAATATTGGAAGAATGTGAAAAGAAAAAAAAGCCAATGTCTGTGGAGGCAAGGTGGGACGATGCGACGATGCGACGTTGCGACGTTGCGACGTTGCGACGTTGCGAAAAAAAGGCATGCAAGCTACTTTTTCCTTCTGCGTGTTTTCGGCCATTAACACCTTGTGACGTGCAGCTCGAGATACACACATAGACCTACACTCCGTAGAGGACTTGCAGGACTACATTATAATAAAGTCTAAAACTTACAGGGCTTACCTATGACTCCAGTATCTACTCCGTACACAGAACTTGAGATAGTATGTACATCTTGTTACAGGTCTCATGTCGCTACAGGACTGTCCTGAATGACTCACAGCCACGATTCCCTGCGCACCGAAGCACTCTTTTGTTTCTTTTTCCCTCCTCCCGCACGCATTACCACGAGACTCTACGGAGTAGTACAGCCAATATCCATCCCCTCATCACAATGATCTAGGTATTGGTCTTGTGAGTGAAACCTCGTCCGGGGTTCACATATAGTGGCTGTAGAGTATGTACCTACCTAGGTATCTCACTTGGTGTACCATCTCCGTATACTCCGTAATCCCACACAGAATGTGGAAGAACCCAAGATGTTCCTCACGCCCGCGTCCACCGCCCCTACGTATACTGGCGGTCAAGTTCGATGCCAATACAGTGGATGCAAAAATCGGACTTCTTCGGCTCATGAGTCTTGGTTAATATACTGCACCTGCACAAAGTATGTAGATCTTTCACTCCACATATCCGTGCTTGTCCAATAATAAAAGTTAACTATGCTCCTCTGGAGGCAACCCAACACGAACATAGACTCCCAATCGGGAAAGCCACGTCTAGTTACTTCGTAAGCGCCACCAGATATGCCCCTATACCCAGACCCATGGATATGATATATACTCTCCGTAGATCATTTCTTCTCACGCGCATGGACTGAATCACCAATCAGGCTATTTCTTGCCAACCACCGATTGCTGCTTCATCGGAATGCGTCGCCACTTCTGGGAGTCCTTGCATTTGAATAGCCGAGCTCCATTTCTGTTGGGTTGGTTGTGAACTTGCGCTGTTGGTTGCAACCCAAGAAGAAGAAAAAAGAAAAAAAAAGGGCAGCACGTCTGGATCAATCATCAGTGAAATGGCCTACAGACGCGGGACCCTGAAACACTCGGACAAGGAGCTGAGAAACCATCAGAATCAACACCAATAGCATTTGATCGCTTATGTACCTACTACATGCTCTGTATCTGAAAAGATATGTAAAAAAAAAAAAAGGTCCACGCCCTATGCTATCAAACTGAGTAAATATCCTTGTCTAGTAGATCGACCGCGAGAAAATAAACATAAAGAAATATGGAAAAACTCGCCGAAAGAACGCATTAAATCCAATCATGGCTATGTATATGTATATGTACCAGTACCGCACTCGCGATACCACGCCAACTCGCTTCGCATGCTTGCGCTTTCAATGCAAATGTACATACTGAACTAGATATGCCCCCGCCAAGAACAAAATCCGCTCAAGAGTAGCAACAAATCGCGTCCGCAATCGATAGCACCATGACGAGCAAACAGTTGCTTCCAGCCATATACGAGCCGCTGCAAACGCACATCATCTCTGTACATATCTTGCTTGAAAAAGGAAAGTGACAAAAGGAATCAAATTCTCGGGGAAAATCCGTGCATGCCATGTTGACAGGAGAAAAAAGAAGAAGAAAAGGGGGAAGAAATATCAACGGGTCCCGGCTCCGAAATCGCTGACGTAGCCCATGTCCCCGAAATTCTGGTTCATCCCGCCATGACCAAAGCCTGACCCAGGGCCACTGACATATCCTCCGTCGTCAATCTCTTCATAGTCGCTCGCGTCAAACGAAGATCGGCCGCTGATATCGTCATCCATGCCGGCCCCCACATCGGAGGCAGACCAGTTCATCTGAGCAAGAGCAGGATATTTTTGGAGCAAAGCCGCGGGAAGCGCGTAGTTGCCTCCGGCATCTATAGGATGGCCCGTTGGTGGATCCAGCGTCATGGGCATGAGTCCCGACATGTTCTGAGCCATATTTTGTTGCGCATTTTTCTCCTCCCATTGCCGTTGGCGGTCGAGCATCTCTTCATCGAGCAGAGGCTTGATGCAGTGACGTCCTGCTTCGGAGCGAAAATGACGACCGAGGGCATCTGCACGGGCAAACCGTCTATCACAGCCCCACTGGCCGCCAGCCTTGAGCTCTCCTTTGCAAGCGAATTTCTTCTCTCCAGAATGCAGGCTTTCGTGTCGCTTCCGATCATGCTGCCGAGCAAATGCTTTGCCACAGTGCGAACACACAAAGGGACGCTCGTCTGTGTGTGTTCTCAAATGCGAGCGCAGGTTGTAGGCACGGGTAAATCGCTTTGGACATAGTGTACATTGAAAGGTGGCCGGGTGTTTCTGGGCTCGTCTCATGCCGCCTCCCTCCGGGCTACCCTGATAATCGGGGTCGGCGAGGCGTAGAGCGATAACGTTGACGGGGACCGCAGGCGTAGACTGACGCCTGCGTGATGACGACCAGGCAGCCTGTCTGTCAAACGGGGACAATGACCGTGAAGCATCGGATCGAGCAGACGGATTCGGTGATGGAGATAAGCTGGCAGATGCTTGGTGAGCCCGCGCGAGGGTTCGACCACCAGGATGAAAGGGATCCGTGACGGAGCGTGGGCGCGACTTGAGACGACCTACAGTTCAACATACGTGTTAGTTTTCTACATGTTTTGCCTGTTCATTTGATAAACAAATGGTGAAAGAAGGCCAGAAAGAAAGGGAGCAGATGAGAAAAGGAATGCGTTCCGGTGCGCACCTCTTTCAGGTGGCGTCAATGAGTCTTGGTCAAGACGAGGCTTGTCCGGCTCATATGCACCTTGTTTGGTATTGCTCGGCGCGTAATCAATGTTGATTGCTGGTGGCGCCATGTGAGGTGCTTCGGCTCGATCTTGGGCCGCCAGAGGGGGAAACGAATCATCATGTTGTATGCTAGAGAAGCCCAAGCCACCACCAAAGCCAGTATTTGGAGGGACAAGGCCAAAGGACGCTCGACGCATGTCGGGCATCTGCTGAGGAGAAACTCTGGGACTGATTGCCGGGCTATGAGACGGGCTTTTACCGTGCTGGCTGCCATCGTTGATGTTGAACGACTCCATCTTCATCATGTCTTGGTAGAGGCTCCCGTTAGATGCTCTTTGCATCGACGAGTGCCCTGAATGATCGTCAAAAGAATCGGCACTGCCGAGATTTGGAGACGGCGACACGGACGATACATCAGATAACTCGGAAGGACTGCGACGATGTCGTTGAAACTGAGGTTGTGTCCAATCACGCATCTGACTGGGAAGCAAAGCAGCCTCGGGGCCAAGAGATACGTTCCTCGAATGGGTTCTCTGAGGCGGGGAAAATTGATTGTGCTGACTGAAAGACGGGGATTGATGAGCAGATCCTGTTTGAAGACCGTCGAGCTGTCCGAGGTTCGAGGGGTGGGAAGCGTGATGAGATTGAGGCGAGTGCATGCTGCTCAGGCTTAGATCGGGCATGCCAAAGCTTGCCTGCTCAAAGAGCGGAACATTGAATCGATCACCCTGATTACTCGAGGGGAAGAGGGAAAAGTCTCCGTCATTCAAATTCGGCGACAGATACGGCGCGTGTATTTGTGCGTCAAAAGGCAAGGAGCCGTCAACGCCGGAGCCATTAGGTTGCTGTTGCCCGTAGCGAGGACTGGAGTCGAAGCCTGTCGGATCGGAGACACTGACTTGGTTGTAGACCTGCTGGGAGGACACAGTCTGTTGCGAAGGGAGAAACTGGGTATTTGAGGCAAACGAATCGAAAGACGAATCTGCCAAACTAGCTGTAAAGCTCAATTCGGACGGGACATGCGACTGTGATGATGTATCCGCATCAAGACCTAGCCCGACAGATGAGTTTCTTCGGAGACTCATGCCGTTACCGGAGGGTGAGAGGCTACTTTGTACGTGGGAGACTTGCTCCTGTTGGCTGTCGTGGCCGGCCGCCGTAGAAGACGATTGGGTGCTGTGGGCTTGCTGATCCATAGTATGGTGATCCCGCCGACAAGGGTCGACGAGAGCCGACGATTCTGGCAAAGGATATCGTGGCAGACTTCTTAAGTATTGACAGCCAAAGTCCAAAGTGCGACCGAGAGAGACCGAAGAGTTGTGCCCCAGCCAAGTGATGCAATATGAGGCAGAAAGAGTACCACGTTGAGCTGTTAGCGGCAGGACAGGCGGAACCCGTCAGCCGCTCAGCCGCCAGCCGTCAGCTCTCACCCGGTGGTGTATCAGATACTCGGTGCTATGATCTCGGAATCGGTGGTGTTGTCGTCGTGTCGTCGTGTCGTCGTGTCGCCGTATCGCCGTATCGTTCTGTTGGCGAGGTGGGCAAGCCGTGCGTTGTTAACGAAGCGAGTAGACGGAATAGGGATCTTGCTCCAAGTTGAGGCAGACAGATCGACTGGACGGTTCTGGTTTCGTCCGTAAAAGCACGAATATCTGCGCGTGCGCCTGTGTCGTTGGACGAGCAGGGGATAAAGAGCAGACGGTCGGCGTAGGGCTGACAGCCTGGCAGGAGGATGTAGAAAGGTTGGAGATGGAGACGGTCTTGGGGAAGCAGGACTCAGGACTCAGACCCCTTCGGTACAGATAGACCCACTTGGCGTACGTTGACGGTTGGGGGTGAAATGCGAGTTCAAGGCCTCTGCCAGCCAATGAGCCAATGAGCCAATGAGCCAATGAGCCAATGAGCCAATGAGCCAATGCGACGCTCCTGCACTAGACACTGTGCATAAGTGAAGGAGAAGCATCAAACTCCGAATCGCAACAACACGAAACAGGTTCTCGAGTCGCGCGAGCGCCTCACGTCCTGAGCGCATCCGCACGCGAGGCAAGGCCACGGCGTACCGCCTTTCGGGCCGTTACCACCAGACAACGTCGATTACCAAACGCGCAATCGAGGCCTCCAACGGACTGCAGCCCGCGTAAGTTGTAACACACCGGCCTGTGAAGTAAACGAACAACCCTCAGTGGCTGAGCATCTGATCCTTTCCGATTTCTGTACATAAATAGCATCCGTAACTACATACTCCGTATATAGCATCCATCTAGAATTCGACTAGCATACTTACTCAGCTCCGTAGAAATAGCAATCGTTTCGGTGCAGACTGCAGACTGCAGATTGCATACGTGGGCACATCGCCCGAACCCCGCAAAATAAAGTGCCGCCCATTGCCACGAATGGAAGCCATCTCGGCAGTGGGCCACAGCAAAGCCACGATATATTACGTGAACAGCCAGGAGGGCTCATTCGTGCCTCCCTCCGCGCAAGATCCAGACAAGACCCCGTCTTTATCCGACGAAGCACAAGTGTAAGCTTCCAGAACGTGTCGATAAATTGTCATATGCCTGCATTCACAGCAGAGGATTAGACATGCCGTCGTACTGTGCCATGATGCTGTGCTGTGATATTGTGATGCGGTGTCACATTGAGCGATAACACATTCGTCGACATATGTTGCCGTCGAATGGTATCTGCCGTCGATCACATGTGCAGAAAGCCATCTCGTCTAGTTTAGCGAGCACGACGCTGACGGCATTGGTGGCGGTTGATGCGCATGGAGATTTTCAATCATGATCGTATTTCATCTCCGGTCATTTCATGCTGTCATGACTGCAAAATGAAGAATAAGTAATGTGAGGCAGAGGTTCCAAAGCTACTGCAATGGATTCTTGGTTAGCGACTCAACACAACGCTTCTCTCTGCATCCTTCGCCATTCTGTATCAGGCACAACTGCATAGAATATACTCCAACGGTGACAGCGCAGCGAAATTCCACTTTTCACATATGTACTTAGGTACCTCTCTTGATCTAGTGCTAATGTATAAACGTCATGTTAGGCATGTGCCCAGCGTGGTTGAAAGCCAAAAATGAGTTGAGAAGTGTTTTTGTCATGCCATAAGGCAAGCAAGGGTAAGTCGACGCGTCAAATCAAGCATGCCTAATGATCCTGATATGAAAAGAAAAAAAAAATTGACAGAGAAAAAGGGCGGTAAGATAAAACTACCCATCGCCCGTCAGTCGGTTACAGTTTACAGTACGTCTATGGGTATTGTCGCTCTCGACAGAAGTCTAATACCGAGCTTCTGATAGTGTGCTTTTGCATCACTTGGTTCTGTTTTCTCCCCCTTCCCCTCATTTTTTTTTTTAAAAAAAATCGTGACTTGCGAGATAATTGGCATCTCCCAAGAAATCTTTTCCGTGAAGGGAAAGAGAAATCTCCGGAAGCACTTAGATCACTTCGGAGCGTTCATACCCTGTGCCCCTGAGAGCAGGCTTGGGCACTTCTCGGTCCTTGAAAGTGCTCACAAACGGATTCGGATCCTCGTTCTGGTTGAGGTTGCCGAGCGTGTGGTTCACGCCGCGATGACCGGCCTCGTCTGCGCGGATGTAGAGAATGAGATCTCTCATTGTGCGATGTCCTTCCGGCATGTTCCAGTACTAAAGAGAGGTTAGTTTCTTGTAAGTTCTCTTTCCAGCTATGGGCAACAGAGTCCAACTTACCCCAATAGCAATATCGGGAATCTGAAAGTTTGGATCACTCCATTTCGGGAGATGGCCGTGCTCGATCTCCCGAATCGCTCTCGTGTACGTATGCACGGCTTCTTCCTCGAGATAACCGACAAAGCGGTGCACAATACGCGGGTGCAACAGGTAGGCCACGAAGAGGGCGTTGAAGAAGACGCCCTGCGCACCAATGATCATGAGCTTCATGAACCAGCCGGGCTCGCACATCTTCATGAACGTGAGGAGATGCATTCGCTCGTTATAGCTCTCTTCGAGGAGCGTCTCGATCCAGCCGTTGTCGCGCTTCATCCGGCGAAGACTGCTGAGGTGGCGGAGCATGCCGCCGACCATGCCCGGGACGCCGGCGACGCTTTCAAGGAAGACAAACCGAACGAGCTGTGTGGGAGTTAGCTTATGTGCTGCTTTCCATCGAAATTTTTCATGATTATCTGTAAGGCTAAGGGGAGAGGCTCTCCCCTCTCATCATAGACTTCTCATCATGGACGTACCCATTGTGCCTCCGTCAGTGGCTTCTCTGCGACAACAGCTGTGGTCGGATGCTTCTTATCCACCTGCTGAGATCGTCCCATACCCGTCGCCTTGTCCATCCAGAACCGGGCAAACCGCACAATCTTCCAGGCAGCCCAGTCGCTCATGTTCCTGGGCTTTCGATGGACCGGTTCCACAGCCAACATTTCCTCCATGGTGTATCCATGATGCGGCCACGCCGGCTTAGTCCGTTGAATATGGGGCGTGTCCTTGGATGGGAAGAAATCCCGGAGCTGGTTCGTCGATGTTGTTGAGAAGAAGTGCTTGGGCAACGTCTGATCTTGGCTTCTTCGCTGGGTGGCTATGCGTCCACTGTGTACGGCAAGGACTAGGCCCCGTGGTGATGCGACACAGGCATGGCTGATTGACCGGGCGAGGCGAGGTACTTGCCGCGATGTGTGGACTTGGAGTTGTGATGTCAACGTGGTAGTGGTGGAAATCATCGAGACGGGAGCAGATGAGCTACCTGACCTTAGTAGGTAGGTAGATCAGCCGAGGATAACTCGATGGGGTCCCAAGGGGAGAAACACAGAATAGGGGTGTTGACAATGGTGTACGAAAGTACAATAGGTAATACAATTTCAGCGTTGTCGATGTTGCTTGGCTGTGAAGAGAGAAGTTGAAACGTTTAATATGGTCATAGCATGGCACCGCGTATGAGTCACCAAACCAGACTTTCACTTTATTTATATCAAAGACTCAGCACGGGTGGCCCGGGTCCAGGCACCCAATCCCGTCCAGAATATAGTACATAAGTAACACACTTGGCCCCCCCTTTCGCCCGTACAAACCCAGTAAGTCGGAAACTCCCATGGCCATTTCCAGCCACAAGGCCGCAGAATCGGGTCCGATTGTGCGGTACAGTACGGAGGAACTCGTAATTCTCTGTGTCTGGTGGAGGTAAAAATTGCCCCTCACGGTAGAAAAACTAGGCAAGTCGCCGCCTTTGATTCCTTGAAGACGAGAAAATGAAGTTTCTCGTGAAGCCTAAGCGTTGGTCAACGTCGTGGCAAGGGTCCGACGAGGAAAAGCCGGAGGCTGCGACCCGAGTGCTACCGGAAGCCCGGTAATAATGCAGCCAAACAACTCTGCGTTCATACCTGTCTCACATGTACTCCGTATTCGGGACGACCGCACTAACCATCGATCGTGTAGACTAACAAAAGGATTCCCTTTGACTATGTACCTAGGTACGGTTGCGCCCAGGAAATTTTGTTAGTCTTTGCCGCCCCTTGTCAGGAACCTGGCGAATCAGGTCTGCGGTCGGATTAATCCGGCCCAATCTCGCTCACGCTGACCTTCCGTATAATCCCGCCAAAAGGCCTAACTCACCCATCGTTCAGCCTTGACTCTCACTTTTCTTTATCCATCGCATAATAATGTCGAGTTAGATGAGTCATGTCCCGATTCCCAAGTCTGTGCTTTTTGTCACTCCGTGCTAGTCGGCCGTTTCCGCCACGCAAGCTTCCCGAGAAGGCATGGGCCGTCGAACAAAGGACGCGAAAATGTCTCTGCCTCTTACATACGGGGCCTTTGTGATTGGGTCTACGGAGTATCGGTACTCCGTATGTACTCGGCAATGATGTCATTTAGCGTAGGAACAAATCCATCCAACAAAGGAGAATTAACTAAGGGCAGGGATAATTCCATTGACCGTTTTAGATAATTCCATTGACCATTTCGGATATTTCCACTGCCCTGATTAGTAAGATGTGTTTCGGGATATTTCCAC